>PVKM010034009.1:0-15743 GCA_004027735.1 Carollia perspicillata
CTGCTCCTGCTGCTCTCTCAGACCCTCCGGTCCATACACACAGCCACAGCAATCTGCTGTACATCTAACCCAAACACATGACTCCCGCTTCCTATGGCCTCACTTCCCTCCAGGGAGAACCTCACCTCCCACCCTACCATGGGCTCCCAGCTGCTCCTTGAACACCCAGCAAGCACAGCCCTAACCAGGGGCCCTTCAATCACCTGGTTCCTCTTTCCAGAACAGCCAAGAACTTAGTACTGCTCACTCCCTCCTTTCATTCTCTTTTGCTCCACCACCACTGCCACCGAGGGGCCTTCCTGCCCCACCCCCCGTGACAGGGTACATCCTGCCTCATCACTCACACCCTGCCACTCTGCTTTTCTTGTGGCCCCAAGTTCCAAAATCACATCACTTATTTACTTGTTTACTTGTCCATTGGAATATAACATCACGGGGCAAGGACTTTTCCATTCCCGTGAATAATTACATCTGAGTTATCAGCAAAGAGCAGGGGCTCCATAAAAATTTGCCTGAGGAATAGCAGACATAGTTGTCATATCCTCTTCAGGTTACGTGTCCCAGAAAACAGCAAAGTGCCCAATCAATGACTCCAACACCACGAGCAAACTGGACTGTGTGAATGGCCTCAAAGGCTCAATGTACCTTGGAATTCGAGGTGGACTCCAGGAAACAGAGTCTGTTGCCAAATCCTTCGGCTGCCAAACACAGCTTCTGCTGCTCCTTGTGGGCGGCTGCCGTGCACTGCAGCACCACCTCGTCATCCTGCGGGGACAAGAGGGGACACCATGAGACCAACGGACAGGATGAGTCTGAACCAGATCTATGAGAACGCACTGGTGCATTTCAAACACCAGAGAAAAATGCCAGAACAACTGTCAAAAAAAACCCCACAGAATGATTCGCAGAGCGCGTTTCCTTATGAAAAAGAAAAGTAACACTGGAGGGGGGCGGTGAGCGATTGCTGCCATCCAAGGCAATCAACAGTGTTCCCGCTGTCAACACTGATCCCCAGAGGCAGCCTGCGTGTGAAACACGGACTCCCACAGTAGCACTCCTTCACAGTCTCGGCCACCAAAAGCACCAAGGAATTGTCTGACATACTCCTAGGACATTAAGAACCACCCACAGCAGAAGAGACTATAACAGCCACACGCACACGTCTTTGCAGAAGTAACGCAGGAACACGGGCGGTAACAGGATTCCTGGTTTGGAGGGCCAGAAGAGTCACCTTCGCTACCACACATTGGCACTGATCGTAACCATAATGATCCTGGTTGCTCAAAAATGTACAGAGAGCCCTGGCCAGGTGGCACAGTGAGCTGGAGCATCATCCTTACACCAAAAGGTTGAAGATTCAATCCCCAACCAGGGCAAGTACCTAGTTTGTAGGTTCGGTCCCAGGTCAGGGCACATACAGGAGGCAACCAATCCGTGTTTCTCTCTCACATGGATGTTTCTCTGCCTCTGTCCCTTCCTCTCTCTCGAAAATCAGTAAACATATCCTCAGGTGAGGATTTAAAAACTGGACAGAGAGATGATTTGTCCATTCAATCCTCAGAAATCTGGTTTCCAATCAGTTAATTTGGCAGGACTACAGGAAAACTGTAGCAGGAAAGACGGTAGGTGGTGACAGCCCTGGCAGCCTGAGCAGGGACACTGGGGTCAGCAGCAGCTGGACCCCCATTGTCAGGCCCGCTTAGCATGTCAGGTGACCTTGCCAACACAGACTCTCCAAAACCGTGAGATGACACAATGCACTCTACGTGGCAACTGAAATGCCCGAGGCACCAAATGGACACCAAGTGGGAGACACCATCATTTTTTAACAAAGCATCTCACTTTAACAGATTCCAAGTGGCAAATTCCTAAAAAGTCAAACCATTTATATTTTGACATTTCAACCTCTAAGAAACAGGATACTTAACAGAGCAGAGAAAGAACAACTGTATTTACTGACCTTTCACTGGAATAGGGGGAAAGGGACATAGAAATGCATCCAAGAAGCCCCTCACCGTGGTAGCAGAATGAAGGTGATGAGCTATGATAAATACTTGCAAGCAGAAAGCAAGCCTCTTTGGTTAACCTGAAAAATATATCCATTGGAAAAGTGCAGCTCTAATTTGCATCTGAAACACGTATCGTGCATTTGCTGTATTTCCCCCAGGGCCGCAGCAGCGCCCGACAGCGAGCTTACAGCAGCAGTCACAGGCGAAGCCAATCCCTCAGCAATTACCTCCCAGCTCTCCCACCAGGTGCTCGATCATTTCCAGTGCACATTCCATCATTACGTTAAAAAAGCCATTCAGTTTAAAAATTGCATTATTTTCACATGATGAGTACAACTGAATATTACTTCATGTTCAGCGAGGGTGTAATAAAAAATAATGAGGTCATTTGTTGCAGCGTGGTAACAGAGCTGCTTGCGCCGGTGGGCTCCAGGCCTCACCAGGGCCCGGCCTCCTCCCATCTCACCTTACTGGGACCAAGTGTGCAAATTGCAGTCCTGGTGCCTTTGGATGCTGGAGGCTGGCTAAATACAGTTAGTAATAAACACATTAATGTACTAATTGAAGACACTTTGGGAATGAGAATAAGAGACTATCTCGCACTGTACAAAAATGGGGAGATGAAGAGCAGTACTCAGGAAGCCTGGAGGAGAGCGAGGGCACTCCGTATTTACCAAAACAGGGGCACAGGCCAGTCCTGGACCCGTTCACGTAACCCTCACACAGGCCTGTAACACAAAGACTGCCCACACACACAGCGGGGAAAACAAGGCCCTAGAGGAACTGGCCACTCACAGAAGGCTGACCGCATGTCTTCCAGGCACTGATCATCAACCTGCTTATCTATTGGGGTTGGCCAAAAAGTTTGTGTGATTTTTTTTTGCGTAAGATGGCTCTAATAGTGCTTAGTTGTCTTTAACTTCATTCGAAACAATTTTGTTAGATTATATTGTGACAGCTGTCATATCAGCATGCATTTTTAAAAAAAGGTATCAAAATTGGTGAATTTTTGTGTAGTCATTTTAATATTGAAAATGAAAGAAAATATGTGATATTTTTGGCATATTGTTCTGTATTATTTCAAGAAAGGTAAAAATGCAACTGAAATGCAAAAAATTGTTTGTGCGGTGTTATGGAGAAGGTGCCGTGACTGATCAAACGTGTCAAAAGTGGTCTGCGAAGTTTCGTGCTGGAAATTTCTCACCGGACAGTGCTCTGCAGTCAGGCAGACCAGTTGAAGTGACAGCGGTCAAATCAAGACATTAACTGAGAACAATCAACATGTTGCCCTGCAGGACACAGCTGACATACGCAAAATATCCAAATCAATGAAGTTATTGGTGAAAATGGAAAGTGTCTTCTATTTTAGGGAAAAAGAAATACTGACCGATTGGCCAACCCAGCGGATCTAACGTCCTCAGCCCTGCGCTGCTTCGAGAGGCTCAGCTGGTTTTTACTGCGTTTGCCACCTGGAGACACCCTGCTCCATCACTAATGCGCACCCGCCACCTGGGGTCTTGCTAAAAGGCAGATTCTGACCTGTGGGTCTTGGGTGGCCCTAAGTCTGCACTTCTAACAGGTGCTCAGTATGAGGGAGCCAGCCAGAAGGGGACAAGAGAGCATGGAGACCCCAGGCGAGATGACAGCCATCTTTTATGAGACTCCGGAGCCATCAACAGGGTACTGAAATAAGCCCATGGACCTTGGACAGACCAGAAATGAGAGCATGTGGAGATGATCAGCTACTGGTGCACACCAACCACGTAAGGGAAAGAATAGATGTAATAGCATGTTGAACTCCCCTACAAAGTGAATAAGCCAGCTCCCTCATGCGACGCTTCCCTCAGCCTGTGCCCCCACACTGCCCCACACTGTCATGGGTGCCTGGCCAGGTGACATTGGGTTCCGGGGAAAGAGGCCATGGCTGCCGCTTGGACCATGATTTCACAATGGAACCCAGCCTGGCACACTTAACAGCATTTCCAGTTTGTCTGGGAGCTGTTTTTATTGGCCTTCCAGTATGCAAAGGGGTCCTTTTACATAGAAAAGAAAATACACTAACTACTGATGGACCGAACCCCAACTCACAAGAGGCTGCCTGCTCCCTTTAATTCACTCCTAATTCATCTCCCAGCACAATCTTCCTCCAAGCCGCCGTGTCCTAAGAACCTTCTGACTTTGTATCTGAGACCTTCTGATAAGCAGCTTTACCTCTTACTATATCCCACGTGCAGTAACTCTGATTGCTGTCAACAGACGCTTGTGTGCATGAAGACACAAACTTGGTACACACAGACATACACACACAGGCACACACGCAGGCTCTGTCCTCTGTTCCCAGAACAAAGACTCTACACTGCTGGTACTGACGGGCTCCAGAGGTGAGCGCCGCTCAATGCGGAAACAGGGCAAGTTTGTCTGCCTGGGTCATAAGGTCTCTGCTGAATGAGGCTTTGCTACCTGGCCTGGAGGCCCAGCCTCCTCTCATTTCTTGTCCTCGCGTTTCAGTGGCATGAATATACCTGATAACCATCCTAACTGACTTAACCCACAAAAACTAAAAATGCCCTTTTGTACACTTTGCTTCTGAGTTTCTAGTTCCCCATATTCTAGTATCAAGGCAACAAATTTTGATTCAACTCACAAGAAATCATATTCCACAACCAAAATGCTAAAAACAAATTCTGCTTATGTTTTATTGTTTTTTTTAATTTCCAAGGCTGTTAATTAATTAACTATGAATGGCTAGCACAGGGGTGTCCAAGCCACAGCCTGCAGGCCACATGTGGCCCAGGATGGCTATGAATGTGGCCCAACACAAAATCATAAATGTATTCAAAACCTTTTTCTCGCTCATCAGTTTTCATCACTGTTTATGTATTTAACGTGTGGCCCAACACAACTTCTTCCAACGTGGCCCAGAGACACCACAAGGATAGCATCTTTTGTTCCTAGAAACACTTGACTTGGCACCATTCCTTATTTTAAAAAACAAAGAAACAAAATAAAACCTGAAGAAACAAAATCACTAATCTATCTTCATGCAAATTCTGAACCAATAAATACACTATGAAAAAGAAGTATGTTAGAAGAAACCTCATGAGCAATCAGATCAATGGCAACACTTAAGAGGGAGCAACATGCAGCTCTAGGTCACCCAGTCCTTTAGCCTCTGCCCCGTCAATGCCTTTCACAGCCGCCCTCACTGCCACCCCCCGTCTCTCACCAGACGTCTTCCAAACCACCGAGCAGTTTCTGCACTACACGCCCTTCCTAGTGGCCCTGCACCTGAAGCCGCACCCTCCACCCGAGTGTACTGCTTCCCGGCTTACAGTTTTTTAATGGCTTCTCACTGCTCTAAGGAAAAAGACCCCAGAACCCATTAGCCTGCAAGGCCCTGCACTGCACGGCCAGGTGTCGGCCAGCCTCCCCTGCTCCTCCAGGCCTGCTTCACCTGCCACTGGACCCACCCCACTCTGGCTAGGACACAGTCCCCATTTACGGGCCCACTTGAGCATCCTCTCCAAAGATGAGCCTTCCTGAGCCACCAGGCCACCTCGGTGCATTTGCTCCGTGCTCTGCAGTACACTCAGTAAATGATTACTCATAACCCACTTCATGATCGCTTGCAAGTCCAGGCTGCCATGTGGACAAATGGAGCTGCTTTTAGAACCGTCAAGGTAAGATTCCATTTCATTCATGACCAAAACTGCTACTGTGGGATCCCACTGAGGGGTTTCCTGGTTACATGCAGCCAGGACACAGGGGCATGTGGGGAGAAAGTCACTGAACCTGTCCGGTACACCCATGACAGATTCTAATGTATCACAAAGATCCACAGCATCAACATACAGCCCAACTGAAGCACTGGGAGAAAAGCAGTCCAGTCCTGCATTCTCCTCCCATTTCCACATAAACGTAACAAAGCTCTGATTACATGTCTTTCCACATACAGTCTAACCAAATCAAACAAACTATACTCTTGAAAAGTCAAGAAATGCTTTAGGAACTCTGGTCATTGAAAAGTCCCTCGTATCACACCAGGTACCTTACTCAGACTTTGATTACACTTGCCTTTCAAGACCTTTGCTCAGGTCTAGACTTTCCATAATGAGCCGGGTCTCTCAGTCATGTCCTGGTCATGTTTCCACTGTTGGCTCCAACCATAAGACCACCATATATGCACTTCATCCTATGGCTGTCTGCTGAGCCAACCAGGTTAAACTCTGTGGAAACCAGACATCTAACAAATGTAAATGCTTTCATTAGAACCTGAGGCAATCACATCACCAGCCGGTTTGGACCATAGAAAATGCTCCATAAATATAAGTTGGGTTGCTTCCTTCTGTTAGATGCTCTTGTATTCTGCCTGTGACCTTACAACCCTTTAGAGCGGATTCCTATTACTGAGGGGAGGGGGTGTGGAACCAGCACGAGCACACCGTGTTCCAGGCAGTCAGCAGGGAGCAGGTAAGACGTGACTTCTGTAACGACGTGAAAGGCCTGCTGCAATAGGACGACGTGGACCATAAATATCCAACGACAACCTCAACAGCTTCTTTCAAACATTATTTATCACCGAAGAAATATTTACTGAGGACATCATACATGCTACGAAATCTTCTCAGAGCCAGAGATAAATCCCTGAATAAATCAAAGGACCTAAACTCATCACTAGGCTTACGCTCTGGCGGGAGAAGAGAGACAATGAACAAAAACATGATAGATTAGTACATTATGTCAGAAGTGAAAAGTTCTATGAAGAAAAATGGAACCTCATGAGGAGGGTCAAGAGCACCACTGGGGTGGGAAGGCTGAAGTTCTGACAGTCGGGCCCACAGAGGGGTGATGTCAGAGCAGACACCTGAGGCATGGAGGGGTCAGCCATGTGACTGTCCAAGGGAGGCGGGAGGGAGGCTCAGCAGACAGCCATAGGATGCACCGCCTGTTCAAGAAACCTGCCGTCACTGTAGCTGGAGCAGAGGAGGCCTGGGAAGCGTGGTGGCCAGTGGGCTGTAGACCATGGGGGTGCTGCATCAGGAGGGGCCTTGAGCTCAGGGCGAGAACTTGGGTTTCACTGAGGGATCGGGGAGCCTCCAGGTCCTGCATAAACGCAGCCCACAGGGAGGCGAGGAAGAAACAGGGAAGACTCATGGGGGTGACCGCACCCCCACAGGGCACACAATGCTGACTCAGACCAGGGTGGGGGCTATGGGGAGAAGTGATCAAGTTCTGAATGTTCTGCAAGTGTTGCCTCCTCTTATGTTCCAGGGACTGTGATAAGGAGTCAGAAGTTTATCTCATGCATTCCATCATCACTTCTAACTTTTTTGCCATATTGTCAAACAAAATGTTATCTATATGATTTGGTTTTCTTATAGTAAGTATGTAGTTACCAGAGCAAACAAATTGAGACAATTTCAAAAAGAAGGAAGCCTATTTTTACTCCTGCATGAAGTCTGTATTTATTCATTTAGAAAACCGCAGGCAGCTCTCAAATCACATATTAGGACAAGAACATAAAAATGGCTGTGCAAAGCAATCTTTGTGAAAATTGTTGATTGTTCTGTGATCTTCAAAATGTTTTGTCCAAACATTTTAAATTTTTGCTTAGTATCAGTTATAGAAATACAGAAGACATGAAAAAACATTTCTCCAAAGAAGACATACAGATGGCCAATAGACATATAAAAAGATGCTCAACGTCACTAATCCTCAGGGAAATGCAAATCAAAACCACAGTGAGATACCACCTCACACCTGCCACAACGACTATAGTCAATAAGTCAACAAACAACTAGAGCTGGAGAGGATGTGGAGAAAGGGGAACACTCATGCACTGTTAGTGGGAATGCAGATCAGGGCAGCCACTGTGGAAAATAGTACAGGGGTTCCTCAAAAAACTAAAAATAGGTCTACCATATGATCCAGCAATTTCATTTCTGGGTATTTATCCAAAGAAAACAAAAAACTAATTCAAAAAGATACATGCACCCCCTATGGTCATCGCAGCATTATTTATAACCACCAAAATACGGAAGCAACCTAGGTGTCCACTGATAAATAGATAAAGAAAATGTGATATGTGTGTATATGTGTGTGTGATCGAATATTACACAGCAATGAAAAAAGAATGAAATCCTGCCATTAGTGATAGCATAGATGGACCTAGAGGGTTTTATGCTAAGTGAAATAAATAGCAGGCAGAGAAAGATAGATACCATATGATCTCAATTATATGTAAAATCTAAAAAAAAAATCAAAATGAACAAACAAAACAAAAACAGACTCATAGAAACAGAGACCAAAGGGATAGTTACCAGAAGGAAGGGGGTGGGGAGAGGGTGAAAGGGAAGGAGGAACATAATCAATAATATCGTGATAAGTTGGCATGGTGACAGATGATTTCTAGACTAAGTGCAGTGATCAGACTGTAAGGAATAAAAATGTCAAATCAATATATTGTACACCTGAAATTAATATGACTAATATAATATTATATATACAAACCATACTTAGATAAAAAAATTTTGAGTGCAGCAAAACAAAAAAATAGTAAAACAAAGATTGGTTTCATATGCTATACTGCAAAACATTAGAAACATTGAGAATTTTAGAAAAGAATTTGACTATGAAGTTGAAAATATACATGCCTGCAACCTGACAACTCCATTCCTAAATAAATCTAGCAGAGAAAACCTTGTTTATTCATGTGAAAAAGTTCATCACAGCACCGACATCATGAGTTAGAAAGTGGTATCGACCACGGCATTCAGTGGAAGAGGCCTGAGGATGAAAAAATTATTGAATTATGTAGTCTTAATTTTCACATATCTACATAGGATTTACAGACTACCTAGAAATGTTTTCCAATCTTTACAATAGTATCCTTGAATCTACCACCTACTTAATATTCACAGCAGAAAATTAGTTTACAGTTAAGAGTATGTTTACATTTAAATTTAATTTACATATTTCAATTCCCTCCTTCAGTTATGAAATTTGAGATGATTCCAATAAAGAGTATACAAAAAAGTATTTTGACATCTGAGATTCGATGGAAAGCCAACTGCCACTGAACAGATATTTCAGACATAAACTTTTGAGTATTTCATAGGCTCTGTATAGGAAGAAATTTGTGAAGAAATAAACATAGTGACTTGTAAGAGCCAAAACTACTTCCTGGGAAGTACTGTGAATTCTCCCCAGATGCCACCAAAGGGCCGCTGAAGGTGGGCAGTGCAGGCTCCCAGGGTCCTTCTGAGGTTCCACCCAGCTCTCAGGATTCCAAAAATCAGGAATCTTACTATCTGCAAAATCACATCTGCAGGAGAAAAGGCACAGAAGCTGGAAGGAGACTTGATTCTTTCTGGAAAATAAAGGGTTTTACTCTGAGTTGGGGTTACTTCAGGGTATTCTACAAACAAAATGTTGGGAGCCATAATGATCAGGAAAAGGAAAATCCAACTTTGAGACTTGTTTTTTATTGCAAGTGATTATTAGGTATTGCTTTTGTCTTTTTTCTAAAACCGTTCACTGTTAAGTGTTTTGATTGATAATGAATCTAAAAACTACTACAACTGTGCTATGAAGAGAAGAGATTTAAGTCAACCTTCTGTTTTAAATCAATCAAATACCAGGGATAACTTCGGAAACATTTATTTTTAAAGGCATTCAACCTGTCACATTTTCACCCTCTCCACTGATACTAGTAGAAACTAAGGCTTATTTTTTTTTTATATAACTCAGAGTTTTTTCCAGAATAAATAAAATACAGTTGTCTTTCACAATCAATTTTAGCTATTTTTCTCAGGGTAATGTGGAACTTCCACACTGCATTCACTTTAAAATGAAGAATGCACACCCTGACAGTAAGGGAAGTGGCCGTTCAGGGAGGAGGCAGAGGGCAGAGCAACATCAGGAAGGACAGTGAGACTGAGACTCCCTCCCGCATGGGAGCCAGTGGGGGAGGAGAGGTGTCTGCAGGGTAGAGGGAGGGCTCCTTGGGGTTGCCACCCCCTTCAGCTTACATCGGGCTCAGGAAAATCTTCAGCGCAAAGCCCTTGGGTGTTCATTGCATCTCACTGTGTTCTGAGCAGCACATGAACCCGAAGATGCTGCCTGCCTGCCACAGGCAGCCACTGAGGCCCAGGTGACCAGAGTGCCAGGACAGAGCCGACTCCACCCTGAGGAAGCCCTGGGGCCTGCGTCCACTGGTCACCTAACACACAGGCCTCTATCCAGGGTCCTGCGCTCAGGTGCTATGGACAGACAAACTCACTGTCACAAACACCGGGAGCCTCTGAAATAACAAAAGCACCCACCTCCCTCAGGCCTAAACAGCCATAAAGAGTCACGCTTCCCATGTGCAGCATCCTATTATTGCTTACTTATTAACAGATAGGCACCTAAGGAGTTTCTCTTTATTCCCTCAACAGATTAAGCTGGGTGAACAAAGCACCACAGCCCTCTGCCAAGAGTTGTGCAGACCCCACCGCATGTCTGCCTTGCCAGGGTCACAGCTGAGTCTCCCAGGAAGGTCCCCACTGTGGCCCACACTCCACCCTGCAGACAGTGCACCCATCACGGAAATGAACAAAGCAATGATTACGGTGGTTGGCATGATTCCCGGACACTGACAAAGGGGACGCATGTTAGCTACCACTGTGCTTTTTCCTGTTTCCTTCATGTCGCCAAAGGCTTCCAGGTCAAGCCCTGCACCAAACAGCATTCAGACACCATGTGACATGCATGCCGCCCCCTCCATCCCAGGCGGCAGCTCCCGATGTTAAACCTGGCCTCCTGCACTGTCCTGTCACTTTGAGGAGCACACGATTCACACTGATCATTTCCTGTCTCAACTGTAAAGTAGCAATATGGGTTTAAAACTCTTAAATGGCTATCACAATGGGACGCAAGTTGGAGTGTAAAGATGTAGTAAGTCGTCTCTCAAACACACAGACCCAGATGCCGCTGTCTGAGTGAAGATGCTGAGACCCGAGGTGTTTTTCTGAGTGAACACAATTACATCACGTTCCCTAAGACAGAGCCTTCGGAGCACCCCAGTCGGCCCACTGTCAGGAATGAAAGATGTGCGAGCAGTGCCACTGAAACACAGGGAGAAGGCGCAAGGGACATACGAAGGAGACAGAAACACCTGGGTCCAGAGGGTCACACTTCTGTTTTATTTTTGAATCTTCACCTGAGGATATGTTTATTGACGTCAGACAGAGAGGAAGGAAGAGAGAGAGAGAAACATCGATCTGCTGCCTCCCATACACACCCAGACCAAGAACCACACCTGCAACCCAGGTATGTGTCCTGACTGGGATCAAACCCGCCACCTTTCAGTGTACGGAACAACAGTCCAAACAACTGAGCCACTCAGTTGTGGCCAAACAACGGAGGGTCACACTTTTAAATTTCGGAAATCAGTGACAGGTAAAACATGTGGCAATTTATCACAAACCCAGAAGATTTCAGCCGTGTTTACACCAGTGGGCAATGTCCCCACTGAACCACATAACTGTTCCTAAAACCTGAATAACCCCATTTCCTCATTCCAAGGGACTAACGTGCTGTTAGATTCCAGATCCACTCACACCTCTGATGTCAGAAGGGAGCCCCTACCTCGCTGCTGGTTTCCATTAGGAAGGGCCCCCACCCCAGCCACTTCCTGTCCCCTTCCCCCCTCCCCCCAGGAGGTGGCCTGGCCTAGCCAACTGGGACACTTGGGCCCAGGTAGGCCCACTTGGCTCAGCTCTGCCCTTCCTCCCTCTCAGGAACCCGCTGCCCACTGGGAGAATGGCCGCTGTATTGTAATGAGCAGGACGTTTTCCTCTCTCATCTGCTTCACTCTTTTGTTCCGCAAGTTCTTCAGAGCCTAGACAAGAAGTCGGGTGCTGCCAGTCCTGTCTGCTCAGAGGCTAAAACACCAGCGCCACCAGAGAAGACGCAAAATCCAAGCTCCTGGTTAAGTAACAGAGGACAAACAAACGTCCTGAAACAACTAGAGCCTTTGGAGGAACAGCACAGTGCTTAAAGGTGGAAACCTACAACGAGGACACGATGTAGATTTCTTAACCTCCCTGGGCCTCAGTTTCCTCACCCGTAAAATAAGGGTAATAACAGCAACTTGTGATTAGTAATATATGTAAAGACCTTAGATTAATGCCTGGATATACTAAGCTAAATAAAGTCTAGCTATCACTAATATCACCATTCCTCTCCTTCTTAGTATTATTGTTTTGCCCGCACAAGACAAGACTTTGCAAACATACTCATCCATGACAAGTTAGATCCCTTCGCATCAGCTCAGCTCTGCAGTAGGATCTCAAGAATAATAAACTATAATGAAAAATTCTTAGCAAAGTAAACCAAGCTGGTCCACAGTGGACAGCATCACCTGAAAGGAAAGTTCTGCCTCACCACAAAGAAGGGGAAATTCTATGAACAAACACCGCTGGCACACAGGGGTGTGTACACACACGAGACCTCTGTGCTCCTGCCTTTCTCTTCCACATCAGTGACTGCTCATCACTGCCCCAAACCTGATGTGGGCAAATCTCCTAACAAACTGACCATGGCACAAAGCCATATTCTTTCCAGATGACAGAGCAAAAGCCATGTGTCCTTGGCTCGGAGCTTTCCATGGCCCTGGGGGAATTACGTCTCTCCCCCATCACATACATACCTTAAAAGAACACAGGAGAAAAGCAGGTTTTGGTGTTGGACTCACGAGGTGACATTTTAACTGACCCAATACGCCAACAGCTGAAGCACCAACCCCAGGAAGACAGCCAGCTTGTCAGAGACCCTCCCTCCCTCTCATCAGCAGCTGAAACTGGCCTTCTGCCTCCTGCTAGTGTTTCTCAGGACACAGTACCTCTCTGCTCATCACAGAGCTGAGCACAGGGAGGGCGGTGACTGGCATGGATGAACTGCCAGCTCTGGTTTTGGGGGCATATGTTCTCCTCAGGGGTCCACATGCTCTGGCAGGAAGACCAGGCCCACAGCCCAGATGGCAGCTCAGTTTTGGGAAAGCACAGTGTGCCCGGATAGCTCAGGACCGGCCTGCTCTCGTGTTTACCCTCAAAACAATGACATGAAGAAGAAACACAAATCTAGGTCAGAAAGTGCTGTTGCTGCTGAACTATTGGGAAAGTTTCCCCAAACCTGAAAGCAGAGCTCATGTCTACTGCACCGTGGGTATCGTCAGAACCTCCACTAGAGACTGAAGACCTCGAGGAAGAGGAGCGACATTCCTGTCTGGGTACCAGAACCTGAGGGAAGAGATGACAGGTCCGCTCCAGCTGCCAAACAGAAGAGGCGCCTTCAGGACGTGTCTGAAGAGCCTTCGGATGTCAGAGCCTCCCTAAGCCTGTTTCTTATGCACCAACTGGCCCAAGCTTCCACGGCGATAGGTTTTGAGAGATGCCACAATGACACAAACAGTTTCCTGGATAAAGCAGGGACCAGCCTCCTGTAGCATCCCCTCTCCACAGTACCTGCAAGTGGCTACTCCCAAGCCTCTCTCTCATCTGCTATAGGGAAGCTCCTGCTCACATTTCAAATACTTGTCTTACTTAAAAAAAAAGAGCAGGTTCTACTCCACATTATGAAATGCAAAATACCGACACCACACTCCCCAGGGGCCAGGCTGAAAGGGCTAGGACTGACCTCTGAGGCGGACCTCCACCAGGGAAAAGCCACTTCGCTGAGTCACCTGATAGAGAGATGGAGCATCTGCCTCTTCCTGAATCACACAGATGCTTTACACGGGCTTGAACCCAGAAACAGGTAAGCAACCAGCTGCTAATTCTACTTCTGAATATAGTGGCAATAATGTAAACAAAAAGAACATTCTTTATGGAAAGTTGGTAGGGTATGTGACTAACCCAAATACAGGTGTTATTACAAAATGGTTGAGAAGTCCTGAAAATCCCTCTTCTCACACTCTTCGTAAACGGAACATCCTAACTAAGCAGAAGGAGGCTGCCCTGGCTGGCGTGGCTCAGTGGATTGAGTGCTGGCCTGGAACTGACCTCCGCTCCCAGTCAGGGCACAGGCCTGGGTTGTTGGCCGGGTCCCTGGTTGGGGGTGCGCGAGAGGCAACTAAACGATGTTTCTCTCACACGTTGATGCTTCTCTCCCTCTCTTTCTCCCTCCCTCCCCTCTCCCTAAAAATAAATAAACAAAATCTTTAAAATAAACAAAATGAGCAGAATGAGGTTTACTTGCTACAATGTTTCCTCAAATCAATGCTTTTAAGTCTTTCACTAATCAAACAAATAACATATCAACATTTTCCAGAAAAGCAGTGGATTTAAAAGATCATTAATGTGTGAGGCACTTTACTGACTTGCAACACAAGCAGACACGTCTCCACTGTTTGCTAGGAAAGGGGCAAGCAGCTTTGACTGGTTGGACCCCACAAAGCATGGAGACAGCGCTGCCTTCCAAGGGCATTTCCTAGACACTCCTTGATAACATTCACCGGTCAGCTCCTCAGCTGGGAAGTGTCTACACTGACAAGCTATTGAGAGGACCAAAGATAAAGGCACCAAGTGTCTCTCATAGTGCAGGGCACACTATGATGGCAACACGTGACCACAGCTGTCACACTACCTGTGCACAGCTGGGCAGTGGCCCTGCCTCCGGTCCCGAGCACAGTGCCTGCTGTGGGGCACGCTCTCAGGAGATAGCCATGGAATGGATGAGAAAAGGAGACCCCAAGACTGCTTGAGTGTGTGCAGCGTTAGGTAATGGAGCCTGCGCAGAGGCTGGAATGTGTTGCCCTGTCCTTCAGACTCACAGGCACCCCTTGCTCAGATGCTGGTTTTCGGTGGCGTCTCGTGTGACAACCATGGAGGGAGGTGTTACACTTTCCCATTTATACATGAGGACACCAAGGCTGAGAGAGGACATTAATGGCCCTTCCTTTCTCCTTCCTGTCTCACAGGGTCCGTTTTGTGCAGGGTCCATTCCAGCCCCACGTAGCCACGTGCCTCAAGGGAGACACCCGCTCCGAGATTTTACTCTGTTATCGATTATTCCAAGAGCAGGCATTTGCCCAAACTCTGGTCAGCAAGGCATGAGAGAGGTGCCTTGAGAAAATGGGTCAAGGAACAATGTTCTTCTCTACTAGGAAAGAGCCACAAGAGGAAGAGGTCTTTTTTCTTCATCTGGACACTGTTATGGGTGGTGTGATGCCCAGGAGCTGGGCCCTAAGTTCAAGGATGGAACAACACCGCATGTACGGCACAAGGAGATGGACCACAGGAAGAAGCCATCTCTGCAGCTCCAGCTCTGGCGTAAGCTGGTAAGCTCCCTTTGGCATAAGGCTTTTGGAAAGAAGAGTCTCTTACTTGCAGCCCAAAAGCACTCCGCGTGGTCTCCTGCCCAAGGTTGGAGCACCACCTTCAGACTCAGGTCTGTGCTTGCCCAGCCTGTGCTCCTGGCTGCTGACTCCACTGGGCCTGGAGAGGACAGCGGGAGCCCAGCCACAGCCAGACCAGGCAAGGAGAAAGCACGGCCCAGGACAGCCCCACTGAGTGTCATTCAGTGTCATCCTCATGACTCTAGGACTCACATGCCAAACTGCCCAGTGAGCTGCCTCCTACAAAGGGCTAGATTTTACGAGAGTTGAAAGCAGTTTTTTAAAGAAGTAGTCAATTGTATCAAAGCCTTGAGTGGCAGCAAATGGCAAAAGAAAATGAGCCCAGTGGTTGAAAC
>PVKM010034010.1:0-15738 GCA_004027735.1 Carollia perspicillata
CCTCCCCTCCACTGGCCAGCTTGCCTCTTCCGGCTCTGCTCTGCACTGGGTCCTCACCAACTCAGGCCGATGACAGAGGCTGTGATTCCAGCAAGGGCCAAGGGTGGGGTGGGCCTCAGGAACAAAGCTGGATTCACCTCATTCAAGAGTCCCTGTAACTCCACCCCAAGAATCTCTCTCCTTTCGGGAAGCAGTTCCTCTCCAGCCACCCCAGAGTGAATGTGCTCTCCAGCCACACTTCTCGGTTTCCAAAATCCAGTGTGTTTCAGTGCGCGCCTCCCTAGCAAACCTCTCTCAACCTCCAAGTTCACAGATCAGTTCACCTGTCACCTGTCACTTCCTCCCCTCCAGAAGCCCTCCTTACACCCCTTCCTGGAATCCATACCCTGCCCCCAGCTGAATTCAAGGTCACTACTACACTGTTGTTACCCCACATCAAACCAACCTTCTTTCTTCCTCCTGGCCCTGCACAGGCCCTGAGAGCGAGAACTGAGCTCTCTCCGGTTCCTCTGCCAACTCCTGGAAACTAGAAGGCACTCAAAAAAATGTTAGTTCCAGGAGTGAAAAAAATTAAGACAAAGAGACAACCTCGAAGCATCCTTGCTTGCCCTAAGTCCCTCACCTACTTAGTGCTCCCTCCCTGCACCCCGTCAGCTCTAACTCCAGACTCCCACGAGCCACTCGAGTCTCACCAAAGAACATTAAAAGTTAACCACTGTCCCCGTTCCGGCCTCCAGGCAGCAGAAAACGCAAATGCGGGCGCTCAGATCACCGCCCTGCTCGGTTACAGAGGGTCATCGGGTGACCTGGTACTTGCCTCTCCTTTCACTCGCACTGTCATCCAGGATCCACACAGCCCCGGAATACGTTCACAGACGCCTCACGGGTCCAGGGGCCTCAGGTGTTGGAAACCCGCCCGCAGACCAGCGTGGAGAGGCAGCCAAACGGGGACCGAACCTTGGGAAGAGGGTAGAGGAGAGCAGGGGAGAAGCCGAGGGTGGGGAGCGGATCCAGGGACCCAAGGAGCTAGGGAGAGACGGCACCAAGGGCCTGCGCGGTCCAGGGGGATTCTGAGGTCTGGGGGCGGGGACATCTTGGACGGTCTCGGGGATCCTGAGCGAATTTTTAGGGGGTTTCTGGAACCGAGGGTTCTCAGGGGTCTCCGGGCCCTGTGGCGGTGGGAGGTCGTCTGGGAACCTCGGAGTCTCGGAAAAATCTTGAAGGGTTTTGGGGGTCGAAGAGTCCTCAAAGTGGCAGGAGCCAAAGGTAGCCGGGGACCCCGACAGGGCCAGGGGGCCGGGGCGGACCCCGAGGGGTTCTCGGAGAATGGGGATCTCGAGGGAAAGGGGAGCTCTTAGGAGCCGAAGTCTGCCGCCGAGGTCGTTAGGATGGCAGGGGATCCCGAGAGTGTCAGGGGCCCCTGGGCCCCGAAGGGGCCGGAGCGGACCCAGAAGTTCTCGGGGTCCTGACTGGCTCTCAACCCGGGCCTCTCCGACCTGCCTCTCACCTGCGGCGCCGCGCAGACGCTGGTCGGAGCTTCGGCTCCCGCCGCCTCCTCCAGCAAAGCAGTCCTAGTCTCCCCCGGCTCCAGCGGCCACACGCCGCTGGCGCTGGGCGGGGTCAGGCGGAAGCGGAGAGCCGGGAGGGGCTGCGCGCGCACCCGGCGGGAGGCGGCGCGGACGCCTCGCGCCCCCAGCCGCGACTCCCACGCCTGCCGGCCGCGGCGCCGCCGCAATACCTTCCCCCGGGAGCCCGCCCCCGCTGCGCCAAGGTTCCGCCCCGAAAGCAACAGCTCTGCGAGGGGCGGAGCCAGGGTTCGCGTTCCGCCCCCAGCCGCCGGCCCCGCCCCCACTGAGGCCCCTCCCCCTCGGAATCTCGGGTGCAGGTGGGTTGTGCTCGCAAAGAGACCACCCGCTTCCAAACTTTTGTCTGAGCCCCAGTCTGTCCCCTGCTCGCCGCGCGTTCCGGGTTTCTCATCTGCAAAGCGGGGTCGGCGCACTTTGCTGGCACGTGGCGAGTATTCAGTGCGATCGGGAGCGCCCCTCTACAGCACCCCTGCGCATTGCTCGAGCGCCTGAGCCTCCTCCGGTCCCCACAAGCGCCTTGCTTCCCAAACATCCCCGCCCACTAAGACCGCCAGTCCCCTCCCCCAGCCCCGCGTTCTTTCCTTTCAGAGTTCTTACCACTCTCCGAATGACGTACACTTATTTTCTCTCTCCCTTGAGACAGCCGGACCTGTCTGTCAAGTACACCCCTGGTCCCCAGAAGCAAGAACGGGTCAGGACACACGACTGGTGCCCAAACGTTTGTTTATGAATGCGTGCGCATCCTCCTGGTGTGCTTCCCTCATCGAGAAATAATCCTCCTAGGAGGCTGATAATGGGGGTCAGCTTGGGTTCGCCCGCCAGGCCCAGTGACCTGTCCGCTATCGATGCCCAGGTTCCGTGTCCGTACACCGGAGGCGGATGCTAAGTCAGCCCCCTGGGGCGGCTGAGGACTGAATGAGATAGGCTGGGCCCCAGGGCACGCAGCCGGGTTAGTGTGCCCTGGTGGCCATGTTATTCTGGTAGCCTCCCCCTTCCTTACTCTGCTGCTGGAAGTCTTTCCGACCCTGAGCAAGCCTTCCTGTTCAGGATCTAAAAAGCCACTTCCTCTGCCCGCCCTCGAGCCCACAAGGAAGCCTCCCGTTTATGCAGCACGCTGTCTATGCTGGTGGTTTCCAGCAGCCTGTGAACTTTTGGGGCCTGGAGCCCAGAACGCTGTGAGGGCCAGTGGCTCAGATGTGAACAGGGCCAACATGGGCTTCGTATGTGGTGCCAGGCTCTTGCTTGAGCACTTGGCACATGTTCCAGCATTTAGTCCTCAAAACAACCAAATGAGGAAGGTGCTGTCATTATACCAATTTGATAGGAGGCCACTGAGACCCTGCAAGGTTGCCCAGGCCACTTCATGCCCCAGGCCACACATCTCCCCAGCGCTGCAGACAGCTCCCCACCCCTGGCTGCAGGACTGAGATGCAGTACTCTTCAGTTCATGCTCGCCTGCTTCTGTGCTCAGGGGCAGGCACCCAAACCTGCAGGAGGTGTGGTCCCAGCACCGTCCTTGATAAACACAGCCCTGGGGGTAGGTGCCATCAGAGGTAGGCCCAAGGTGCCACAGGGCCCTGGGCGGGGCTCCCAGAGTGGTAGGCGCTGGAGCAGCCAACAGTGCAGCCCCAGTACAGGCAGGGGAGTCTCAGCCCCTCCACCCAAAAACTCAGCCCAGCACCCTTAGGAGGACAAGGCCAGCAGGAGGAATACCTTAGGAGCAATGGCCCCCTCTCCTCCATCTCAGCAAGACGCAGCGTCTGGCAGGTTGTGGAAAATTACTGAGAGGCACTGCCACCTGGCCGCCCTGAGCGTTCTCAGAGTAGATAAGGGGCTGGCGTGGCAGGTTGGCAAGGGGCCAGCGTCGTGCTGGTGTGCAGGTGTGTGTCTCACGTTGCTGAAGGTCACAGGTGCAGGGGACCCTGTCCACCTCCACCCAGCTGGCGTGAGCACATCTTTGTCAGCATGTGCTGAACAAAGGAGTAACTTCATGTATGCCCAAAATGGCCAGGCTGCACAGAGATGCTGGTGTGTGCGGAAGGACATGCTTGTGTGTGTGTGTGTGTGTGTGTGTGTGTGTATGCACCCCTCTTTATTGAGCACCTACTATATGCCAGGTGCTATGCTAACCTCTTTGTACACAGGTCTGCTGTGCTCCGGCCAGGCGCCAGGTAGTAGCACGTCCAGTGCTGGCAGCAGAGGCCGCAGTGGGAACTCGAACCCCTGCCCCGGGGGAGCCCACCGTGTAGACGGGGAATCTGGCAGTAAACACATGTTGGGGTGAGGGGCGTGGTGGGACTGCAGAGAAAAGAGAGCTGAGGGAGGGACGGACGCCTATGAAGGTCAAAGGGCAAGACACCACCTGGGAGAGGCTTGCAAAACCTGTATCTGACCAGGAACCAAATCTAGAATACAGTGAGAAGTCATAACTCAATAATAAGACAAGCAGCCCAATTTTTAAAAACTGGCCAAAAGATATGAACACATGCTCATCAAAGGAGATACACGGATGGCAAATAAGGACCTTCGAAGGGGCTCAACGTTATTGTTCTTCGGGGAAGTGCAAATCAAAACCACAGTGAGAAGTGACACCATGACAGACCACCAGGGTGGCCAAAATAAAGAGACTGGCCATCCCAGTGCTGCCATGGATGGGGACGAACTGACCACTTGCACGCTGCTGGTGGGGATGTGGAGTGGGCCAACCCCACCCGCCACAGGGAAGGGCTAAACTAGAAAACAGGTAACACCCAATGCTGGCGAGGATGCAGAAAAACTGGATCGCCCATAGGAATGTACAATGACTTCCAGCCAGGACACACAGTCTGGCAATTTCTTTTCAAAGTAAACAAGCTTACTGTGCAAGCCAGCAATAGCGTTCTTGGATAATTATCCCAGAAAAATGAAAATTATGTCCATGTAAAAACCTTATACCACTGTTCGTAGAAACTGTATTCACAATAGCCAAAACCAGGAAACAACCTCATTGTCCCTCCGCAGGCGAACAGGTAAACAAACTGCAGGGCGTGTATATCATGGGCTCCTACGCACCAGTAAGAGGGAAAGGACTACTGATATATGCAACAACTCAGACGGACCTCAGGGAAGTCATGCAAAGGCTACAAACAGGATGTTTTCATTCCTGTAACATTTTGAGATAACGAAATTGTAGAGAGCGGGAGGAGATCAGTGATTGTAGGGGGTGGGGTGAGTTAGGGGTTGGACAAGGGGAGTGTGTGGCTATAAAGGGACAGTGGGGACAAGACTTGTGATGATGGACCAGTTCTGTATCTTGATTGTGGTGGTGGAGACACAAATCTAGACGCACAGAAGCACACAGACTCGGAGCCCGAAGTACGGGGAAATAGGAACAAGCTCTGTGGAGGGTGCCGGCGTGGACCTCCTGGTTCTGACATAATTTAGCTGCGGTCCTAGGAGTCGTTAGCATTCAGGGGGCGGGGCGAAGGCTACACGAGCCTCCCTGTACATCTCCTGCAACTTCCTGCAAATCTATCATTATTTCAATATAAAAGGTTTTTTTTTAATGGTATAAGCACTTTGGGAAACAATTCGGCAGTTTTTTTAAGAATGAGTCATGCACCTACCATACAATGCAGTCATCCCACACCCAGGGATTCACCTGCGAGAAGTGAAAGCTGTGCCTGTACAGGGACGTGAGTGTTCATAGCGCTCTGTCTGTAATAGCTGCACCCTGGAAACGCCTTGTGCTGCACACAAAAAGTCAGGGGAGCCCAGAGAGGTTATTTCCTTGCCCAGAGTCACACAGCATGTCTACAGGGATCAGCTGACCCCTGTTGGGGGTGGGAGGGAAGGCAGGCAGCATCCCTGAGGGTAGAAAGCTCAGTCCTAAAGGTCCGGCCCTCTCAGCCAGTGGGAGGAGAGGTCCCTCAGATCTGAGCAGGGAGCTGGAGAAATGGCTTCTGTGGGTGTTTATAACTAGAAGTTTCTGTGAAGCTTGAGTTCAGCCCAGAGCTCACGAGCCAGCCAGCATCTCCCGCCCACTGCCGCCTACCAGCCTGGCTCATTCTGCAGATGGAGCTGGCTGGAAGGTAACAAAGACTTCCGCCCCCACGGCCCAGAATCCAGTCGCCCACTGACAGATGACAGTGTACCTGTCCCTGGTGCTGCACTGAGTGGGAGCCGCTTCTGACAAGGAGTAAGAAAGAAGGAAGGGCTGTTTGGTCCAATTAAGTGCAGGGCTGGGTTTAGGGGACACTGAGTAGCACTGTCACCGTCTCAGTGACAGCAAGGTTCTGGGACTGACAACGAGAGCAGGTGCCTTCCGGGCTGTCCCTCCTTTGGGGCCCCAAAGCTGAAAGGTCTCTGTCCTTCGCCTGCTCTGTACCATTGGGGCTTCCAACACCATCTTGGCCCAGCAGATCAGAAAGCCTCGTGGGGGTGTGCTGCCCCGGGACTGCCCAGGCCAGGTGGTCGCAGTCGGCTGGTCAGACACACACACACAGAGACCCAGAGTCCTGGGTAGACTGATACAGCAAAAGAAAGATGAACCGAGGTGCCAGCCTTCCTTGTCCACGGCCGACACTGGCACCAGCGATGGCTGCCGCAGAGGGGCCACCCTGCTGCTGAGATGTAGGAAGTGACAGCCTTGGAACAGTGACTCCCAGACCTCCTGTGTGCCCTGTCCCAGACTTCCCGCGCTCCGTGTCCCAGACCTCCTGTGCTCCCAGCCAAGACCAGAGCAGCTGCGAGGAAGCCGTGCCCAAGCGGCCAATGTGGCACATGCGAAGTTGCTGGAACACCTAGGCGGAGCTGTTCCCCTCCAGTGACAACCAACCCTAAAGCCTGGGGGTCAGCAACAGAAGGTCTATTTCCTGTTTGCAGTCTGGGTCCAGCCAGGGCTCTGCTCCACATGGCTTCTCCACGAAGGGCCCCAGGCGGACGGAGCAGCCCCCAGTGGGGTGTGTTCTCAGGCGAGGGGGCTACTGGTCACACCAGTAGCTCCTGCAGAGCTGCTCAGAAGTGAGCAGGGCACGTGGGAGGCAGAGCACCACGGGGGTTGCAATGCACCTGCCCCACTCTGATACCTCCAAGTCACACACCTGCAGGCTGGCCTGGGGGCCAGGAGACAGCAGACCCCCAGTGACTCCCACGAGAGGTAGCTGCTGCTAACAGAGAGGGGCTCTGGTTACCTGAAGGTCCTGCTTTTCAAATGGGAAGTGGACCCTGACTAAGGGACCCCCAAACCCTTAGCTAAGGATAGGGCCTTCACAGTGACTACTGGACTCCTGCACATTCCACTACTGAAATAAAAACAGTGGTGGCTGGTGTGGTTCAGTGGACTGAGTGCTGGCCTGAGAACCAAAGGGTCCTTGGTTCAATTCCCAGTCAGGGCACCAGCCTGGGTTGTGGGCCAGGTCCCCAGTGGGGGGCCTGCAAGAGGCAACCACACATTGATGTTTTCATCTCTTCACCCTCCCTTCCCCTTTCTCTAAAAATAAATAAATGAAAAAAATAAACAAAAGCCACATGGCTGGTGGGAATGCAAAATGGTGCCGCCACTTCAGAAAACAGTCTGGTGATTCCTCAGAAAGCTCGTCAGAGAATGACAATGGCCCCGTGACACGGTAGTCCCCCTTCTCGCAGTGCGCCCAGGAGAGCTGAGAGCACGTGCAAACAGAGGCACGCACCTGCCGGTCCCTCGTGGCACCGTTCCAAGTGGCTGAGCGTGGCACAGTGGCCCAGCTTGAAAACAGCCCGAACGCCATCAACCCTGAGTGACAGGCCCAGAACGTTCCGCAGCCACAACCGGAGTGAAGTACAGACGCTGCGTGCTCCTGTGTGGACGGACCGCAAACACAGATGCTCAGTGAGAGAAGCCCACACAAAGGTCATGTGCTGTGTGCTTCCACGAACAGAAAATGTCCAGGGCTGCAGGATCCGTGGGCTCTGGTGGGGGAGGGGAAGTGGGCTCCCCCTCGGTGAGGAAGACGGTTTGGAGTTAGAGAGAACGGTTGCCCAGCCCTGAAACCTTTCTGAGTGCCCCCGAGTTGTTCCCTCTGAATGGTTAATTTTACGGTATGTGAGTCTTACCTGCACTTAAAAAGTAAAGTCAACATGGGCGTGTTGTAGCAGAGAATGCAGACTTGCGTGAATCCCCAACAAAGGCAGACACCCAGGGAGCGTCACCCTCCGTCTGCTGCTGGGGGTCTGCGAAGAGGGCCAGCCGCTGCCCGTCAGGGGACAGGGCTCCAGGAGGGGCTCCAGTGTCCCCACACTTTCTCGAGGGGCCCAGAAGACCGTCTGGGGGATCCAGGAGGAGGCCCCGGGCACACCCAGACTTGCCACCCCCCACCTGCAGTGCCCCCACTCCCTCCTCCTGTTTCCACAGCCAGGCACTGGGTCCTCTGGGCTCCCGTTGTCTGCATCCTGGCTTCACAGCTGGAGGACCCTTTGTGGATGCGTGCCCCCCGGGGCCCCGCCAGCCTGCGGGCCGTGTCCCTGCCTTGGCCACCCTGCTCTGGCAGGCTCTTCTCCTTTCCTGACGGGGAATGGGCCCAAGACTTGTCCATCCCACGGAGGGAAGCAGTCTCACTCCCAGCTCGGGAGACAGAATTTGAGCAGAGACAGGGGACTGGTGAGCCCCTTTGCACCCCGCAAGTGAGCTGGGCACCCCTCCTCTATGTCCCCCAGCCTTCTCTGTCCTCCCAGTGGGATAGGAAAGCCGGGGAGGAGCCCAGGCCGGTGTGGCCCTAAAATGAGCCATCGACATCAGCCCGTTTCACAGATGGGGAAGCTGAGCCCCAGAGAGAAAGATGACCGCGGGGTGACACGGTGAGCTGCTAGAGAGCGGCACCCAGAACTCATTTCAGTCTCCAGGTCTCCGGGACCTCACAGCCGGTGTGCCCCAGACACCACCTCATAACTGTAAGCACAGCCCATCCCCCAGGACCCCTGCCACTCAGGTGAGGCGTTCGGGGAGGGCGAGCCAGACCACAGCCCTGACTTCCTCCGCAATCACCACTGGGCCTGGACTAAAAATGGGTCCCCTGCCACACACACCCCCACCCAGAGAAACAATCCCTCCCCTCAACACAAATGGACAGGTCCACCCACAGTCACTCATTAGGTACATCTTGGCTGAACTCAAATTCTTGGGACGACTTTATTAAAAGTTTTCCTGTGGTTGGATCTCCGGCCCTGAGTCACGGTGGGTGGGCTCGAGGGGTGAACACCCACTGCCTCAGAACCTGGGACAGGGTCCTGGAGAGAAGGCTGCGGCTGGTGCCCCGCTCAGTCCTGGAGCTTGCTGCCGTACGCCTCGGCCCTGTCCAGGGGCAGCCCCCGGTTCACAGCCCCGTACGAGGGCTCCGAGGTGCCCAGGGACTTGGGGACGGCCTCCTGTGTGATCTGGGAGTCGTGCGTGGTTTCCCCATCAGAACCGCCCACGTCCCTGACGGAGAAAATGAAGAGAGCCGGGGTTAGGGGCGCAGAGTGAACCCCACTAGCTGGGCAGGGACCTTCTGGCGCAGACCCGGCTTCCACAGAGGCCGCCTCAGGCGCTCCTCCAGCAGACCGGACTTCCCAGAGCGCCTGCTGCGCGCCAGGTCCCGGGACAAGGAAGGTGTCACCCTTTTGGAACTACGTGTGCCACCTACAGGTTTGTCACGAGCTGAACACTTGGAGGCTAAGACCGTATGAGGAGACAGACCAGAACAATGACCAGACAGAAGGGACAAATCCAGGTGGGAGCCACAGGAGGGTTTCCTGGAGGAGGACGCAGTTAGTCTGGCCCTGAAGGAGAAGAGTGTGGGCATACACAGGCATTCTGGGCCTTCGACAGGAATGGCTGGGGGTGTCTGGCGCAGCCGGAGCCAGAAATGACAGGAGGGACAAGCGGAAGAGCCAGGCCCAAGTCAGACAACAGGACACTGGCAGCCAGGTAGGGCGCTGCCCCCTGGGCAGGCAGGGACATATAACCACTGCTGACTGCTCCCGGGCTAATCTCATCTAGTATTTCTGTTGTTATTAATTTAAATGTCTGAAGGCAACTTGACTTCCCAGTTCACCAGCTCCAGACCCACCCACGTCTGTTCCTGCCTAGCTGATTTCTACCTGTCCACTTCGTTTCGCCTCTGCCCAGAAGGTTTTCACCTGCCCCCGCTCCCCCTGGGACAGGCTCCCTCTTGATCTTCCAAAGGCCCTGGGGCTCCCTCTCTCACTGAGAAGCACACTGCGTGTGACCTTTCCTTCCATCTCTGTCTCCCAGGCTTGATGAGGCTTTGCTCCTGCTGTTCTTTCCTCCAGGAAGCCCTCACTGATGCTCCAGCCAGGATCCGCCCTATCCTCCTCCCACGGCACCGGTGGGTGCCTGATTCGCCCCACTCAGGGGTGAGTCCTCCCAGGAATAACAGGCCATGTGCACGCCTGTCCTCCCACCAGGCAGCTCCATTAGCGGCTCCAGTCACTCCATGGAAACCCGGGTCCTAATGCGCACAGACACAAATCGGAGCTGTTGGTGAAGTCAGGGCACTGGGGCTCTGGCCCCACCTCTGTTTTAACAGTCACCCTGCTCCCCCGGGCCCCATCTGTGCTGCAGCTGGGTGAGTCACAGTGACCACAAAAACAGTACTTGTTTGGTGCCTGGGCTGCGCCCTGAGGGCTCCACAGGGATTGTTTCACTTAACCTGCAAACTCCGAGGGGGTAACATTGATCAGATTCCTCGCTTTCCAGAAGAGGGACCTGAGGTTGTTTAACTGTGTCAGACCTGGGTTCTGCCCACCAGCCCTGCCCTACCCAGCTGACTGTGACCTTGGCTGCCCCAGGATTCGGCTCCCCTCTCCCCAACCCCACCCTACCTGGGGTGGAAGGTGGCTTTCTTGCCTGCTGGGCCACCCCTGCCTCGGAGACCCTCCCTGGGGGAACGTGCCCAGTGTGTCCCTGAGTCCTGCCCTCCGGCTGGTGGGTACTCACACGAGGCTCAGGACGACGGCGCCAGCAAGGCCCAGGAGCAGGAAGAAGGGCAGGGAGCCCAGGATGGATGTGATCACGATCATGCCACCGCTCCGCCGGCCAGGCCACGTGTCAATCGCGGAGTACGGGGTGACTGGCAGGTCACAGGCCTGTCACTCCCCAGACACTGCACCCCCAGCCCTCTCCCTGGGACGCACAGGGCCATCCCAGCCCCAGTGGCTGCAAGTCCCAGGGATGAGGTGGGGACCCAGTTCCGTGACTGTCCCTCTCCCCCAGCCTGGAGGGCTCGCCCCACATCCCAGTTCCCAGATTTCTCTGGTGCGTGCCTGTTCTCTTCCCTTTTAGCTGTCTTTCTGCACAACTTTACGTGATAAATTGACCTGAGTCTTCCGGGGCAAGGAATGGGATGTGGGTTACAAACTCTCAGAGCAGAGGGCCGCAGAGGGCCGCAGAGGGCCTGGGCTGGTGGAGCCAGGCGCACCGGGTCTCCCCTCCGCTCCGGCCGGTGTCACCCTTTGGGACTGAGTGAACAGCGTCAGGTCCTACTGGGAGCTGGCCTCTTTCCAGCCAGGTGGGACATCAGTCCCACGAGACCCCCGTTCTGCAGTTGGCTCACTGTGGCTTCAGGAGAGAGGTTCCGCTTCAGGAGAGAGGTTGCGCTCAAGGTCCCCCTGGGCTCCAGACTCAAGCCTGTAGGTCTGTCTGTGCCCCAAGGTCACACCTCAGGCCTAGCGCTCTTGGCCGGATCACCCAAAGGGCCCTGCTGGGGAGGCTGGGCGAGCGTCCCCCTCCCCAGTTCTCAGACACGGAGCCTGAGGCCCTCCTGGCTCGCACAGCAGCCAGGCCCAGAGGCTGGGCTTGCGCTCAGGACCCTGGGAGGTGCTGTCTCAGCGGGACCACAGTGCATGGGCACAGAGCGGGGCGAGCCAGCAGGAGCTCACACCTAGGCCCAGCTCCACCCCTCACTCGCTGTGTGACCTCTGGTCCCCTTCCAGAGCCGCTACCTGGCTCACCCAGTATCTGCAGGGTGGCAGGAGGCTCCATGCTGGGCCCGTCTAGGGGACCAGGCATCTCATCCTGGGGTCCAAGGTGTTGCAGGAGGGGAGTTATAAAGTCAGGGTCATGAGCCATCAAAAGTACCCTTGGAAATCCCTTTTGTTGCCCCTAAGGCTCAGCAGACACAATTCCGTGTGTGGAAACCTCGGACCTGAGCAGAGGCCACGGATGGAATCTTCAGAAGGGACAGGGCAGGGCCGCAGGCAGTGACCCGGGCCACGGGGAGCCTGGCACCCTGGGGCCTGGGACTGGCGTTTGCCACTGTGAGGGGTCAACACAGGGCTGCCCGCACTGTAAATGCAGGATGACTGCGCGCCGCAGAAGCACACGCACTGTGAGGGCTGGGAAGGTGGCGACTGACCCTGCCGTCGCGAGTCCAGCATCCAGCTGGCCCAACACCACCAATTCTGCTCCTCAAGGAAGCGGCAGGGAGGATGGTATTTTGGGTTAAATTATTTTAAAATGCACTTTCCTCGTAACCCAGTGGCCTGCCTGTGTCTGGGGAGAGTGTTCAGAGTGACAGCCTGAGTCTGCTTTCCCAGGTTTCCTTGAGGACCACGTCCCCCTCCCCCAGCCCACTCCCCCCACCCCAGATCACCCCCACTCACGCCGGCGGGTTCGGATGGGGTTCGACCACAGGGTCTCGTCCTGCACCAAGCCCGTGGACACATTGACGAGGACATACTTGAACCTGGAAGGAGACAGATTGAGGATGACTCCGCCCATCCTGTGAGCCCCAGCCCCAGGGCAGTGGGAGGGATCAAGACTGCTGGGCCTGGGGACAGAGTGGGGACTTCCGGTTGGAAATCTAGGAGGCCACAGAGGGGCTCTGAGCACCAGCTGGACAAAATCCAGGGTGGCACTGGACTTTGCATCGGCCCATGTGCCACACATCCCTGCCAGGACCTTTTCCCCAGCTCAGAGGCCACCTCCTCCAGGAAGCCTTCAGCATCTGAGGCCCTCCTCCAGGCCCTTGCCCCAGGAACCCCTCTGTTTCTCTATCAGATGCGGGACACGGGTGGTGCATCTGCTGAGTGTTGACCCATTGGGCCTCCCTGCGTTCTTGCCTTGCATCTTCCTGGCCCAGTCCTGGGTCCCGCACAAGGACCCAAACAACGATGATAACATCCACCCCCACTGCCACTGCTCTGGGGTCAGGGCCACATCTCATTGCAGAGAACCCCAACCAAGGGCGGCGAACCATACAGGAGGATCAGAGATGCAGCGCAAACACCCACAGCTGACTGGGCGTCAGTTTCAAATCATGGATTTTCTGAGAACTAAGAAGTTAACAGCCTATCGCTTAACGTGTAAAACAATTATAATAGTAAGACCCTCGAAATCTCTAATCCCCTGCTTCTCTAGGTTTAAAGAGAAGATGCTCAGCAAACACCTGTGGAAATGAACGAGGGGCCCCCTGTGGTGGGGTGGGCCACACAAAGGCACGCTGAGGGGGGAGGCAGGAAAAGGCAGAGGGTCTGCCAGGCTCCGCGGAAGCCTCGGAGTGGGCTCCAGGTCACGCTGAGCCCCAGCTTTCCACCGAGTGGTGCCCTTCCCTCCCTGGACCACAGCGTCCCTCCCTGTCAGTGGAAGGGTGTTGAGGGGGCGATGGCCACCTAGGTGGCAGGCCAGGACCAGGGTATAACGTGAGGAGTCCGGTGCAAAATGAAAGTTCAGGCCCCTTGCTAAAAAGTTAAGAATTTCAAGGTGGCAGAGCAATAAGCCAAGTGGGGGCCGTCCTGCGTGTGTGGCCCTGTGCACAGCCACTGGCCCCAGAAGCCCTTCAGGGGACCAGAGATGCTCTTGGCACATAGCAGGCCCTTGAGACGCGTGGCCTGTCCCACTCACTAGCTCTGAGTGGGGGCTGGGGTGGGGCACAGATGCCTGGCTCTCAGGGGCCCTGCACCCACCTGTACTCCGTGGCCGCTGACAAGGGCGCGTTGCAGAGGCCCTGGAAGTTAGGGTCGGACAGGCAGGTCCCATTGGCACCCACCCGGACCAGGTATGCATCCAGGATCTCCGAGGCCCGGGACACATCCCCCATGGCATCCAGGCTGGGCAGGTCACTGCAGGGGGTCAGGTCAAAGGCCACAGCCTTGTAGGGGCCTGTCTTCCCTCCACCTGTCTGCTGGAAGGTGGCGCTCAGAGGGGTATTGGCACCCTCATGCACAGAGACGTTCCTGGGGCTGCCTGTAACAGGGGCGGTGCGGGGAGGGAGTGAGGCCCCTGGACGCCCCAGCATAGTCACTCACTCAGTTGTTCACCAAACACCCCTGAACATCCTCTGAGCCAGCACTGCACTGGGCCCTGGCCCTGTCCTCGAGGACTCCCTGTGCCGTGGAGGTGGTGGCAGGGGGCACCTCCCCGACTCAGGCCTCGTGCGGCTCTCACCCTCCTCCTCCGGCCATAGGCCTGTAGTCCCCCCACCCCAGCGGACTATTTCTCCCTTAGAGCCTGGGTTCTGTCCTCTGGAAAGGGGGAGGAGGGTCACACAGCACGGGGAACAGTGTGGAAGCAGGCAGCCCTGGGTCTCTTCCTTACTAGCTGGGGGACCTTGAACAACTCACATCCCCTGTCTGGACCGCAGGCCTGTGAAATGGGAGAACACTGCTGCACCGTGCCCACAGACGGGACCCAGGCGGGCGGACAATAGTGTTTGCTGAAAGAATAAAGTGAGGGCACTACGTGGGCTGTTGCACGTGGCTGGTTGCACATGGCTGGTTGCTAGAAACGTAAGAGGTTGTCACTGAGTTCCTTCTCTCAGGAGCCCAGGATGGTCACCAGTGACCAGGAGGGCTGGACCAGAGCCAGCAGGTTCCCTAGAAAACACTGATTTTTTTTTTTAACTTTTAAAAATGTCTTGATTTTGGAGAGAGAAGAAGGGGGAGAGAGAGAGAGAGAGAGAGAGAGAGAGACATGGATTTGTTTTTCCACTTATTTATGCGTTCACTGGGGGATTCTTGTATGTGCCCTGACCGGGGATCAAACCCACAACCTTGGTGTGTTGGGACGACTCTATGACCAGTGGAGCTGCCCGGCCAGGGCGAAAATCCCGACCTTGAGCCACCTCGGGAGTAACTGGGGCATGAGGACCAGAGCGTCTGGATCTGCCGCCCAGCTGTGGGCGTTATTCCACCTCTCCGAACCTTAACTCTTTGCTCTGCAATGGGCACCCTGACACAGCTGAGCCCTGAAGAAGCTGGGAGTTAGGGGCACAGTTGAAAATCAGCATATAACTTTTGACTCCCCAAAAAATAACTACTGATAGTCTACTGTGCACTGGAATGCCTTACCAATAACATAAACAGTCAATGAACACATAGTTTGTATGTGATATATAGTATATACTATATATATTCTTACAATAAAGTAAGCTGGAGAAAGAAAACATAAGAAAAAGTGCATCTACAGAATCTATTGGAAAAAACAGCGTGTAAGTGGGCTGTGCAGTTCAAACCGTGTTGTTCCAAGGTCAGCTGTAGCCACCTTACGGGCTGGCTGCCAAGATCAGCTCAAAGGTGTGCAGAGCACCAGGCATGAGGTGGGTACAAGGCGATGGGTGCTGTTGGGATTTCCCCACTAGACTGGGTGTCCCCCTGGGGCAAGCCGATGACTGTGGCCACAGCCCCCAGCCCAGGGCTGGCCCAGAGCAGACACAAGGGTGGGCTGGGGAGCTGCCCGGGGGTGGTTACTCACAGGGATGGAGCGCCCCTCTCCCTGCCTCCTTCCCTCCTCCCTGCAGACAGGTCAGGCCCCTGCAGTGTGCCTCACCTGAGTCGACCAGGGCATAGAGGTAAATCACATAGGTGCCGTAGAAGGCCTCGGTGCTGTCAAACATGCAGAGGGGTTTCTCCAAGGCCACGGTGTTGAGGGTAGGGTTGTTGGTGGCAAAGGTCACGCTGGCCAGCTGGGGCTGGAGGCTCACCCCTGGAGGAAGCAGCGAGGACAGGAGCTGGCCCCTGCGGGACTGTCCACATCCATGGGCATGCCTGCCCTCTCCCAGCGCGTGTGCCCACACGTCCACACGCAACAGTTATAAACACCTGCTGTGTGCCCAGCACTGGGTTTCTCCCTCCCCATAGGCCACCTCAGGAATCTGCCTGCCTCATACGGGCAGCACCCCAGCCCCCACCCAGCTGCTTC
>PVKM010034011.1:0-15739 GCA_004027735.1 Carollia perspicillata
CGCAGCCTCACCAGCTCGGTCAGGTCGACCTCGTCGCAGTACCCGAAGTGCGGAATCTGCAGGGCTGCCGACATGGTCTTGACCATGGCCTTCTGGAAGCCTGGAAGACAGTCAGCGTGAAAGCCCCCGTCCTCCCGCCCTTTGGGTCTGTGACCTGAAACGGAAGGTCCTCCAATGCTGCCCGCTCTCAGTCAGGCTGCCTCTCGGAGCCGCCTACGTCACCACAGGACTGGAAAGCCGCCAGGTTCAATGCTGAAGCCCGGCACCCAGGGCCAAGATCAGTCATACAATAGGCGCCCGCTTCCAAGGCTGTGAGCGTAGAGGTTCTAGAGGATGCGAGTCACGTCTCCACCCAACGGCTCTCCTGCAGTGTGGCCCTTCGGCAAGTCACCGTCCTCCGATGAGTTCACGCAGAACAGGTCGGAAGCAGTTCTTCTTCTGAGAGCTAACTAAAAAGCACCGTGTTGCCGTGTGCCCGTGAATCTGTGGAGGGCGCTTCCCCGCAAACAAATCGCAGTGTCCCCTTACACGCCGCTATCATTACCTGTGATGGGCTCGGTCCTGTCTCTGCCTGTGAACACCGCAGGCTTTGACAGGGGTGCGGGAACGGTGCTGTCTCTCGGTCTGGGCGCGGGCGGCACGATTTCGGCTTTCGGTGAAGGAGGCAGTATGGCCCCTGTCTGCTTTTCCAGGTAGTTGAGAATGTCCTCTTTAAGGATCCTGCCATCTTTTCCCGTGCCGACAACTTCACTCAGCTTAATCTACAAAATGACACATTTTAACGCTAAAAAGTAAAACTTCCTGAGAATAAATCCGTCAGTAAGGTCTCTAGATGGAATTTGATGACCCGCAGGTTAAAACAAGGGCCCTCTGTCGGTAAGCTGGTGCATAAAGAAAGGCCGTTTCCACGGTCCCGACAGAGCGCCGTGGGTGGCGGCGCCCTTCCTGCGAGACCACGCCGCCCTCTCGCATCCTGTGCGCCTGCCCTGGTGGCGGGCGACAGCGCAGGGTCCACGGGGCGGCTAATCCCTGCCTGTCTGCGAAACCTCACACTTTCTGAACAGTCAACTGTTCCTCGATTTTTGGCGTAATTCTTATCTGATTTTTTCCTGTTTTTGGAAGCTATATAAGAACTAAGAATTTTAAAGAGTTAAATACTAACAACAAAAGTAGACCAGTAAACATGTAGTAGTTAAAATAACTCTCACAAAAGCTCTCCTACACTGGTATTTTCCGATGGTTATTCCAGAAAGATCACTACGAGGCAATGGAATCACTTTTACTGAGGTCTATTCGGAAGGCGAGTTCCTCAGCCCGAGTTAAGGGTCACGTATATGCGTTTTATTACCGCTTCCTACAGAATAAACACAAGATGATATGTGCCACTTTCCACTGGACACTCTCGACACTTTCTGGAGACACACATGGCCTTGCTCTGCTTAACCACGCCCTGTGTCTGCTCACGGAGATGAAATACCCTCGCTGCTCCCGACTCTGTCTAGAGCCTGGACGGCGCCCTCGGGCCGGGGGCGAGCGCTGCTTCACTCGCGTCCGCACTTCTCTCGGGGCGACTGCACACTCACAAAGGACTTTACACGTGAAACATTTCACTCTTAAAAATGAACTCTGAGAGTTTAAACAAACGATTTTTATGTATTTACGAACAACTCTAAATGCCATTTTTTTCATTTTCATCAAACTCAATATGCATACTGCAAATAAAAAAAGATGATTTATGATACTACATCTACTACTGGGTTTCCAGTAATTATACAAATATTCTAGCTGTGACACACTTCCTCAGGAAGTGGTAAGGGAAGGCCAAGTCCTATGTTCCCACAGGTGGTCTTCCTACACGATTAAGAAAGAACATTGGTAAAATGCTCTGTAGCTCTCAAAGCAATGTGGAGGCCATCCGGTGCTCTACAACCTAGTGTTCTATGCTGTTATTTCTATTTTCTGTTCTGCTAAATGGTCTTCATATTTGACACGTTTAATGGCTAAGAAAGTGTCACTTAGGGTTTCTAACATAATTTACCAAAGCATTCCCCTGGTTTCGAACACACGTGCTTTCTAATTTTGAGCCACAAAGCACTTGGAAAACTGTCCCCTCGATTATTTCCTTGGGACAGTTTCTGGAACAATGGTCAGATAACTGGCTGAGGGGATACGAACATCTTAATGACCCTTATGTTTCCCAAATGCAAACACCTGTGTTTCTCACTGTACCTTAACCACTTCTCTCAAACACAGACAAACAAGCAAACAAAAACCCCGCATTGTGGGACATACTGGGGAGGACTTGGACTTTGGAACTGGACAGATCTGTGTTCCAATCCCCAGTCAGCTACTTATTTGACTGCGGGCAACTCAATCAACTTCTCTGCCCCTCCACCTCTGCAAAACGGGCACAGGCCAATCCCCCTCTCGGGGTGCCGCTCGGGAGCACTCCAGGAGCGACGGCAGTGGCTGCTGAGGCAGCACTAGTGACGGGCAGTGCGGGTTTGGGGGTCCCTGAGGCTGCCTTCACAGTCCCAGCTTCCCCACTTGTGATCTTGGCCAGTTACCTGCCCTCCTCGTACCTCAGACCAGCCCCCTTACCTCCCAGGGCTGTGACCATTCAATGAAATACCACGTACACACAGATCACCTGCCGGGGAGTCACCTTCACCTGGGGCTGAGCACCGAGGAGTGGCTGAGAGAAGAAGGGAGAGGCCAGCCCCCTGGACGAGTCAGTGTAAATGTGGGGTTCTCCCTGGAGACCACACCCTTGCCGGGGGGCCGTTCCCCACCTCCGCCCTCCCCTCCACTCATTTTTAGGAAAGGGCTTCACTCTCTCAGCGGACAGACCGCCCGTGCGTCCACCCCAGGACCCCGGTCCTGGTCTCAGTCTGTGCTCCCGGGCCCTGCTGGGAGGCAGTGCTGGCCTCCTCGCTGGTCTTTAGGGGGAAATAACAAAACCACACCCCTCCACTGGCCGAAGGAGTAAGTTCACAACGTTTTTCTCATTTCTCTCGAGTACCTTCAGGTAGCCATCACCCTTCGGTACCGGGCATTCTCCTGTTTTCTTCATTCCCACCTTGGGCCGTCTCATCGCAGGACGGCAGGCTAACTGTTCAGATAGGAACACGCACTTTGCGCGTGACCTTGCGCTCACTGCTGAGCCCACGTACGTTGTTCTCCAAGGCCAGGCGGCGCACGGCGGGCGTGGCCAGCGTCTTCCGGCCCTTTATCTCCTGGTGCGTGTGCTCCTCGTGGTGCACGGCGGGGGTCTCCACCACGTCCTCCTCGGAGTCTGGGGACAGGTAGAGGTGGACTCTTCAGCTGAGGTTCAAAACACTAAGACGCACACAAAAAACCAGCGCATCTACAAACACTTCAACGTAACCTTTAGAGTCAAAGAGCGTAACAGTCGGGCTACCTCAGAATGAAGACAAATGGGCCGAGTTAGTGTTGGGGGGTTCTGGCACCTGGTGGTGTTGCATGTCTGTTACTACCTGGGGTCTGCTTACTTCATTTGTTAAAATCGGGTAGCCAGCTACCAGATACGAAATGAGAGCTTCTTCCATAACGTCCGAAACATGTTGTAGTTTAAATACTTTCCTGCCCTGGCTGGCGTGGCTCAGTGAATTGAGTGCTGGCCTGCAAACCAAAGGGTTGCCAGTTCAATTCCCAGTCAGGGCACATGCCTGGGTTGTGGGCCAGGTCCCCAGTAGGGGGCATATGAGAGGCAACCACACACTGATGTTTCCCTCCCTCTCTTTCTTCCTCCCTTCCCCTCTGTCTAAAAATAAAGAAATGAAATCGTATTACAAATAAATCAATAAGTACTTTCCCAAGAGCTTTCTCGTGTATATTTGCACGTAGCAGGAAATGACGAAATGCGAGGTGAATTACATGCACAAGTCATGGAGAGCCTGCGACAGACCTAAACGCCTTCCTAAGAGATACGGCACTTACATCTTGTCTCTGCTTTGAATGCGGCTCGCGGAATGCCGTGAAAGGCTTGGTTTCCACGGCCATTGCTACTCTGGTTGTTCTATTCTCTAACTTTAGAATACTGACACGAGAAAACGATCTAGGGCTATTAGCATGTATTTCCGCAAACAGAGTTTCTGAGAGACTTAATTGTCCGAGCCTGATGCTAGGAAATCAATGCTACGCGCAGAGCCTCCCTGAGAATTTGCGGACTGCGGCCAAACCTCTGAAAATCAGCAGGCAACTGAGTTTGCTGGGACATTCAGTGCTAAGCAAATAATGGCCCGTTGCCTTTCCTGAACATCATTTACTCTCCCCTAAGGGGCGTGCATTTCCCCTCTGTCCCCTTCCCCATTAAGATGATATTAAGCCGGAATTCTACCACCTCTTGAGTTACTTTTTGCTGCCTGTCTCCCCTTTACATAAGGCACACGTGTCAACAAACTTGCTTCTCTCTTGTTAATCTCTCGCTCATTACAGGAGGTCTCAGTGAAGAGCTCCAGAGGACAGAAGGAAAATCAGTTCACGGCCTTAGTAACGTCTCTTCCTGGTCAAACGAGCTGGGGTACCGGCCCTGAAGTTCACGGCATAATTTCACTAGATGAGTGTCTGGCATGGCATACACCCGTGTGTTAATGGGGTGATTTCTGAGTAGAAGGGACAGGCTTTCTTATTTTTGGTTTTCTGTACTTGATAAATTTCTATGATGCAACATCTTGCTTTTATAACAGAAATAAAATAACTAATAGGAAGGCTTCCGTGAGCCATCATCCAGATTTTGGAGGCAGCTTGTCACTGTGGGTAAAAGACCGAGGACATGGAGTTCTAAATTTGGCTCCATCACTGCCATTGGGCAATCGCCCGGCCTTTCTAAGTTGGGTTTCATTTCTTCATCTGTCAAACTGAGACACTCGTGTGTAAGGACAAAAAACAGTCATAGGTGTGAAACGCTTGCTAAGCTGTACAGCGTGATCACGACCTTGGCCGTTGTGTTCCTGTGCAGCCTGCAGGGCCTCAGGCCCTTCCGGACTCTGGGCCACACAGCGGACTGTCCTAACCCTAGCACCTCCTAGGGGTTGCTGGCCGAGAGCAGGTCACAGCTTCCCACACTCTCCGGGGCCAAAGCCTTTGCCTACGGGAGCTAACGTTGGACCTTCGGGGGCGGACAGCCCGGGAGCAGGCCGGTGTTGCCTTTCCTCTGTAACTGTCTCATACGAATTTCTGCTGCCAGACACTCACTGCTCCCGAGTTCCAAGGTCACCACTCCCCGTGAAAACTCGTCTCTTCGCTTTCCAATCTCACTTTCCTTCTTTCCTCTCCTACGCACTTCACAAAGGCTGGCTTTCTCAACCACCACCAATGAGAGTGCTTGCTGGTGCTTGGATGGGCAGCACACAGAGCCACTCCGCTCTGTTAGGTTCAGTCTTCGCACACTACGACTTTGTTCATTAGTGACAGTGCCCGAATCTCTCATCCCGGAGAGCTTGCTGCTCCTTTGAACGCTGTGGTCCCAGAACCTGGTCACCAGATAACTGTTCCCGTACATGGTCTTGACAGGGCGATGGGCCCAAAGATAAGCACGCACCACAAAGGACCTTTCCTATCTTCCTGATGTCCTGTACGTTACTAAAAGCAAGCATCACTTTTGATTGGTCCCCACGACGAAAGGACAGCAGTGATCAATTTGGCAAAGAGATAAATACATGTACAGTACCTTTTAAAGCTTCCGTTTCTATGTCTACCAGGGGCTTCCCCACGTAGGCGGTGTCGTCTGGGTTATAATACAGTTTTTTGATGACTCCATCATAGCGACTGCTGATAGTGACAGAAGCCTTATCGCTCTGAACTTCACAGATGCTATCAAACTGAGACACCGTGTCTCCTACTTTCACGTACCTGAAAGAAAAAGACGTCAGACCCTGCTGCGTGGCCGACCGTGAACACAGATGACCCTACAATGTAAGTGCCATGCTGAATCTGATCGGCATCCATCCAGTCCCATATTCGGTCCACGATGGTGCGCCAAAGAAGGTTCCAGAAACTACAATAACGGCTTCCAGAAGCTCTTTGGCGTATCTCCAAGAAATACCAAAATTATGAAAACCACTCATAGATCTGTAATCTAAAAATGTAGTTAAACTTTCAGGTTTTCAGAACTCCTAGGAAGAAGTTCTAAAAAGGTATTTCAAATGTATTATTTTTTTTTCCTTTCATTGTCTTATGTTAATCTGACTCAAACTCTAAGGGATGCCTTTTATTTCTAGAATTCAACTTTAAATTGATATCTCCAACACACATCTTTCGAAATTCCATGCAGTTTGGTTTGAGTTCTCTCCCTTCCTTTCTAGAACTCTTGCAGCCTGCCCTCGTATATCAATCCCTGCATCCTGTGGTCATCCTAAGTACGCTTTACCAGGCAGAACAGGTGAGACCAAACCCGAAATACTACATATGATGTCGATTCTAATACCACTCTTGATGTACCTAGCATATTTCTGACTTATTACCGTCAACTCTTCATTAACATAATTGCTCGGTCATTCTTACTCCTTGTCTTCCTGTCTTAACGAGTTCTCGGTCCCTAATAAAACCTCACCTGTGACATGCAAATGAGGTTTGAGAGGACTTCGGGGGACTTCCTTTCCAGCACAGAAGGAGGCCCTCTGGAATCCTGCTCCTCCAGAAAAGCCACAAGTACACTGACAAACGTCAGCTCTTACCGGTCAACCTCTCTTTTTTTAGCTGAAATGAGGGCAGGGCAGTGAAAGGGGCTTTTAGAAAGAGGAAAAAAGTGATCCTGAATGACTGACACCGAGCGAAATTCTGGGATGCACGTTGGGCTGTGTCACCAGCACACAGATGAGACAGACGGTGTCACCGCCCGCTTTACAAGGAGCGCTGCGCGTCGCGGGAGGGAGTTTCTCAGTTTAAACGGAGTCCTATCTACGTGACTAACGACTCACCATTCTTTAACAGTCACTTCTCTGATGCCTTCTCCAATGTCTGAGAGTTTGAACTGAACGATCTGTCCCCGGGGAGCTTCAAAGAAAAAAGAGAAACTAGCTCATTAAACATGTCACGTGTTGCTAAGAGACGCGTTTACGTCTAAAATTAGAAAAGATTCCTCAGCGGAGGCAGAAGTTATTCCATTTTACACCTAAAAAAAATTTCGTAATTTTTTTGTTTCTTTTTTTCCAGAGCGAGAGACAAACATTCATTTGTTGTAACACTTATTGATGCATTCACTGCTTGATCCCTGTCTGTGCCCTGACCTGGGCCTGAACCTGCAATCTTGGCCTATTGGGATGACACTCCAACCCATTTAGCAACCCGGCCAGGGCTGTGTCATAATTTGGAACTGCATAATCATCATTCATAACCATCAGAGATTTAAATCAATTAGTCAGTGACACAGACCCACGGTCACTGCCACAGAACTGGCTTTTTCCAACTTTCGAAAGAACGCTCTTTCACAAGGGTACGGGAGACCTCCGACAAGTGAGATTTCGGAACAGTGACAACGGACAGGCCGTGAAACATGACACTGTCCTAAGGGAGACCGCACTGGGTCCCCTCGCTTCATGTTATAAAACTGAAATGGCCATTAACGGCCTGCCCTTAGATCTCTCCTGACTTCGTATTTTGACTTCATGCTCTCGTTCTTCGTGGTTCAAGATCGGGCAGATGCCTTGGCAGAAAACTCAACGGAAATTCTGAGTTGCCCAAACTATGTTCTGCCAATTTATCATTGAATTTGAATCTTTTCTTTTCTGCTTCCGCTTTTTAACCCATTTGAAATTGCTACCCCTTTTTATAACACTTGGATGCCAATGATACTTTATGGTAATCATTCCCCAGAAAGTAAGTATTTTTGTTAACAAATGGCTCTGAACTGATTCGAGAGTGTGCCTCTATATTCAGACTGTTCATAATGATCACTGCTTATAAAACACACAAGCGGACTAAGGTAGCCAAGTTTCTTTAACGAATATGAGGAGGTAAGTTAGCAGTAAAGAAATACAGGGTGCGTCTTCGACATGGGGGTCTCGGGAGCCTCTTGTTCCCTTTCCAGTAAGTTGGGCCCTCTCTTCGGCCTGCTGCCATAGTATAAATTGGAACTTTTCCAAAAAATAGTTGGTATTCAGTATCAAAAGCCTTGAAAAAAGTCCATAACTTTGAGTCAGCAAGTAATTCTAGCTTTAAGACTTTTTTGCCCGAAGACAGAGAGAGGCAAATGAACCTGTGCTCAGGAATGGTTACGTGGAGTTGCAGTGAAGAACTGGAAACCAGCCTGAGTAACCAAAATCCCGCAAGTAAAAACATGAGGCCACCTCTCCGCCGGGCCCTATTATGTAAGGCATGGCACGTGCTAGAGCACGAAAGGCGGCAGCGTACAGCACGGGCAGGGAAGGGCAAACAGCTCCATGGGGCAAGGAATCGGCCCGGGCTTCCAAAGACCTTCTGTGCCAGCCAAGGTCAGGTGTTTGGAACTCCCCCTGAAGGTAATCAGGAGCCAGGAGTAAATCAACATGCTCCGAAAAATCTCTGCAGCTGCCCCCATAAGAGGCGAGTCTGTGCTGGCCTGGGACTGGCTTTGAGCGAGAGTAGACAGCAGAAGTGCACGTGTGTGCATTTTGCAGCCCGGGCCCCAGAAGCCCTACCACCTCCTCCCTTGTCTGTCCTGGAATGCTGCCTTGCAACGGGTCGTCCAATGTTCCCTGTAAGGCCGCTACCTGGGGGAGGAGGAGAGAGGCCCTGTGGTGCGGAGATGAGATGCCCCAGCCAGAGACCAACAGTAACGGTTAGACACGTGAGTGAGGCCACCGTGGCCCCTGCAGCGCAGGGGATCCTCTGGCCGAATGCAGTCGCAGCAGTGAGCCAGGCCAGCACCTCAAATCCTGGCAAATAATAAATCACAGCTACTTTAAGGTGCTCAGTCATGGGGAGGGTTGTTATTCAGCACTAATTCACTGAGAGGGAGTCCCGGCTGAGATTTTCTACAATTTTAGGAGAAAATTCTCTCCGGCCAGGATGTGGCAAACACAGTCAGAGAGGGGGTGGCAGAGGGAGGAGTGGGGGGGCCACTGCAGGGGCAGCAGCTGCAGGGGGAAGCGATACATTTTTGAAGCTGTCTGAAAAGTAGAAGACAGATTTAAGAAGCATGTAAGATGCAAAACCCACAGACCCTGATGATCCAACGCGAGGGGAGACAGGAATCGGGGTGGGTCCAGGTTTCCAACCTAACTGCTGGCTACCTTAGGGCCCGTCGGAAGAGAGCGCATCCCAGCACCGGGGGCGGCACCTGGGCATATGGCAGGTGGCCAGCAACCGTCTGTGTGGAATGAGTCAATTCTGCCAACAATACAAGGAGCCAGACACAATAACCACTCCCGCTCTCCAGATGATGGCACAGGACATGAAGTGACTTCAGGTTGCACAGCCAGTGACTGCTAGGTCAAGAACCCAGTGCTCAGGACAACTGCTTAGACCCTGGAGCTCAAATAGCCTCTCTCTTCTCTAAGAAAAGGTCAGGTTTTGAAAAGAAAAGTCTTGAATCCCCTTCCATTGTTAGCACAGACTAAGGCGCCTCACACACGGAGGTTACTGATACAACAGAAGTCCAGGGTTTTTTCATCAGGGCTCTAAAAGAACGCCAGAAAAACGGTGTTAGAGCTCTGGCACATCAAATGCTTGCAGCCTCCAGCGCTTCCAGAGGGAAGAAAGCCTTGGAGAAGCGCAGTTAAATGGTGAAAGCCGGGGAACGTTCTCTGTAGGAGCACGCCAGGCTGGTTTCACCACACCGTCCCGCAGAACAAGGCAGTGCCTCCTCCAACAAACAGCACTGCGGGGAGTGCAAGGGCACCAACCACGATGTCAGCCACCTCCCCGGACGAGCAAGTCGTCTCCATGCTGACTGCTGCGCTCAGATGAGTCAGATGATAATGGACAGATGGCCCAAGACGACCGTTTCCAACAGGATAACAACATAAGTATCACGGGCAAGTGTGTGATAGGGGAGCAGGGTGGAGGTGAGGCACAGAGAAAATAAGAAACGGACTGATGTGGAGAGAGCAAGGAGGGCCAGGCTAGAAATAAAAGGTCCACTTTTGCCCTGGCTGGTGTGCCTCAGTGGATCAAGTGCTGTCCTGTGAACCCAAAGGTAGCCAGTCTGGGCACATGCCTGGGCTGCAGGCCAGGTCCCCAGCTGGGCACATGTGAGAGGCAACCAATCAATGTATCTGTCATACATGGATGTTTCTCTCCTCTCTTTTTCCCTCCCTTCCTCTCTCTAAAAGTAAAAGAAATCTTCAAAAAAAGCAACTTTTTTTTTTACTTTACTAAGTCTACAATCACTTAACATAAACTACTGAGTAAAATACAAAACATTATTTTATATCAGCTATTCTGATCATACTCACCAGCAGTTGTTTTCAGCAATCGATGCGGATGACTGTACTTGAGTGAAGGATAACCCACAAAACACACATATTTTGGCTGCGAAGCATGAACATTATTGCATGTTTGAAAGTAGCGAACACAAACCTAGAGATGAAAAAAACAAAAGTAAAAGCTTTGATAAATGATCTTAATGGCGTCTCTCTGGAAGCCCATGTTGAATTTCAAGTGTTCAAAGAGCAGAACAGTCGTTATCACAATATACACAATAGGAGATTATCGAGGCCCAGATCACCATGGCTTCAGTGACAGGAAGACAAATATCAGGAAGCTGGTGACAGGGAAGCCAAGGGGGGCAGCTCTCACAGGAGGGCGGCCAGTACCTAGGAAGGGGCTGCCGAGGGCAGCTGCTGCTTCTGCGTCTTTCTCAAATACCAAGTCACACGGTATTCTCTGGTCTGACCACCAAGGCCCCTCCTGTGTGGTCCTGGAGCTGTATGCCCTTGTCCCATTGCGACACTTCTTTTTCCCCATTGCGACACTTCTTTTTCCCCATTGCTTTTAGAGAGGAAGGGAGAAATATTGACATGGGAGAAATATAAATGCGAGAGAAAAGCACTCATCAGTTGCTTCCCATATATGCCTGGGCCAGGATCGTATGTGCCCCAACTGGGGATCGAACCCACAACCTAGGTATATGCCCTGATGGGGACCTGAACCTGCCCCCTTTCCCTTACAGGACAATGCTCACTCCAACCAAGAGAGCCACAGCGGCCAGGGTACATCATAGCACTTTTACCCTGGGCTGTACGTGCTCGTCTAATGTCTGGCTCTGTCTCTGTTCTCCACCACAAGGCTGTAATAAACCTCTGAGCAGGCAGGGATGGTGGCTGTGTTGTTCGTATTTGCATCCTCAATGCCTAGCACAATAGCTGGTGTGTGTCAGGCTCTGGAAAGGCTTTATAAGCTTAGGGGTCGACCACTATGGAAAGATCTAGGGAAGAGGGGACCCAGAGGGTAAAAAATGCCATGCAAATCAAATGGAACACTGTACTGGTTGTGAACTGTTTAGTGCTGAAAGACTGTGAAAGCGGGGCATCTCAAGGGAAATGGTAGTGGGTCAAAGCTCCAGAAAGGAAAAGTTTGGAAAGGCTGGTGCAGACGTGGGAGACAAGTACACGCCCAAGAAGTGAAGCTTGAGCAAGCATCTCTGCTGCTGGGGAGTTACGCTCTGCTCGAAGGGTCTCTTCTACACTGTTGTAAGTTCCTTGCGGGCAGGGATCGTAGTATCGCGTCTGGCACCCAGTGGGTGCCCCATAAATGCTGAGTATACACCTCCGTATCCCTTGTGCCTGTCACACTGCCCAGCACCTAGATGCTGCTCAATGAAAGGCCAGTGGGCTTCGGGCTATAGATGGAGCGGGAGGGCGACCGAGTCACCCAGGTGCGCGCCCAGGTAAGGGGAGGAGTGGGTGTCCGGACCCGTCGGTTCGCCACCTTCTCTACCCTTCGTTTTGCGTCCGTCTCTACACCTCTCCATCACGCGTGCCCGGTACGCGCGGCACTCGGGGGACAAACTAACACACCTCTCCCGGATGACTGCGGACAGCTCACTCCTTCCCGAGCTCAGCTCGGCCCCAGTCTGCTTACCCGCCGCCTAACACTCTGGCTCCAGGTCCTCAGCACGCGCACTGCGGCCATCTTACTCCGGAAATGACAGCCGCTCCTTGGTTGGAGGCGTGGCACCTGCCAGGCCTCTTATTGGTAGCCTGTAAACGTGCCCCCCTGAGTGACCAATGACAGCGAAAGAGCGGCCCACCAGACAGCCAATCAGAGAGTGGGGCGGGGCAGGAGCGAGGTTGGGTGGAGGTCGGGGAGCCCACCCACAGGTGGGAGCTCGAAGAGGGGGAACAAGTGGGAAGGAGAGCAGTCCAAATTTAATTTACAGGACAGTGTGGGACATGTGCACCAACCGTCATCTTTGCAGTCCCTGCAGTCGAGGGAAATAGTGTTAAGAGAACACAAAGGGCCCTGGCTGGTGTGGCTCAGTGTAATCAGTCGCGGGACTCAAGGGTCGCTGCTTATCCATTCCCAGTCAAGGCACGTGCCTGGGTTGCTGGCCAGTCCCGGTTGGGGGCGTGGGAGAGGCAACCACACACTCACGTTTCTCTCCCTCCCTTCCCCCTCTCTAAAATAAATAAATAAAATCTCTGGGGGAAAAAAAGAACACAAAAGAAAGGCACTTACCTGGAGAAAGTTATGTGACATAAGACCTGAGGATGAGTAAGAAAGTATACGGTGTCTTCAGCTTGTACATGTTGTTACCGCCTTGATTACCTGAAATATTTCCCAATGATTCTCATTCGTTACAGCCATCGAGTGTTCTTGACTACTGGAATGGCCTTTTCCATTTGTTTCCACAGAAGATGAACACGGTAACCCTAATGCCTAACATAAACATGTTGTTTACACAATCTTTCCTTCTTAGAGAGTGTTGTCAGATGCAACCACCCAGCTCATGCAATACATAGGTCAGGGACATACAGACTTGATTTACTTGCCTCTTAAATGTCAGGTTTAGAACCAGTAAAGAAAACATCGGAGCCTGCACAGTCACTCTTCCAGGATGGCATTTGTCTTTTCTTGCCTCTTTCAGTGCACGAAAATCTGCACAGATTATCTGAAGAATTACGGGGGCGGGGGGGCGGGAACTGGAGCAAAGAGAACATTATAATCCTCAATATTGAAGATTAGTGGCTGGGAAGCAAAATCTCAGTTTTTCCACAAATTCACTCTCTAGTATTATCTGAACTCACCCTTCTTTTATGCCTTATTTGCCTCTCAGTGCGTTTCATATACACACACCCTAATGTAAGCAATACATCTAAATTATTACCTTTATCAGAAAAGCTGGGATAGTCAAAACTTTAATTTTTTAACTTTCCCACTAACAAAGCATTTTATAGGCACTATTAACATTTGATAATACTGCATGCATGTGTTTATATAAAAAGATAAAGTAGCTATTCCTTGAAAATGATTTTTTTTTCTTCCTAGGGTCCCTATATACCACCTTCTTCCTCTTAAAGTTCCTTTTAACTCTATCTTCTCCCAAGAAAATATCTAGTTTGTTTCCTTTCATTACCCTCTTTTTACCTCAATGGATTACTGCTTCCAAATTTAGTATTGTCTCCTTTCTTTTCTTCCAAAATCTGGGGACATGCCACCTATTCGCTAGTTCATCCTTTCACTCAAAAGAGACAAATTATTTCATCTCTTTTTTAATGAATAAAAATGACTGTGAGCCAGCAATTCCACCCCTAGGCGTCTTGCCAAGAGAAATGGAAACATACATTTACACAAAGGCTAGTACAAGAATAATTTTAACAGCATTGTTCATAACAGCCCCAAACTAGAAACAGCCCGAATGTCCTTCAGCAGGTGAATGGATAAACGTGTGGTACATCCATATAATGGAATATTATTCATCCTTAACAATGACCCGAAGCACTGATACATGCTTCAGTATGGATGAACCAAAGTTCAATGCTAAGTCAAAGAAGCCAGGTCTGAAAGGGCACAGATTGCATTCTCGATCTTTTCTCCTGGTGCCCGTGCACGAGTTTCTTTAGGGCAGTGCTTTTTAGAATGTAATGAGCATTCATATCAGCTGGGGATCTTATTAACATGCAGATTGCAATTCTACCGAACTGGGTGGGGCCAGAGGTTCTGAGGTTCTGCATTTGTAAGAAGTTCTAGGTGATACCGATGCTAATGGCTGGTCAGTTACATTTTGATTAGTAAGGTAAGGATATATACCTAAACATGGAATTGTTGAGACAAGGGTTATCTGTGTCTTTAACTTTAACCCAGATAATAAGGAACTGTCAGACTATTTTCAAAAGTGGCTGCACCATTTGACAGGTGTCTCACGAGAGAAAAAGAAATAATAGCATTCTACACCAGAGCACACGCATTTCAAGGGACAGGCCACGGAGAAGACACCCCGGACCAGCCCAGGAGGTCGGTGCATTGCGGGGCCAACCCTTTCTTGCATCTCAGCTCTAAGGGTCTCCAGCCCTGGGTACCGCAGCTCGTCGAGAAAACAGAGATATTCGCACAAGCCTGCCAGACAACCGAAGGAGCCGGTGACAGAGGAGACGAAGGCTTCTGCAACCCGCGCACGTTGCAGTTGTGTCCAGCGCACAGGTCTTCGGGACACACCTCCTGCCGCGTTCCGCCGCAACGCCGGCGGAGCCCGGGATTCGCTGCGATTTTGTCGACGCCGCCACGCCAGGCGCCGGGCGGTGCGCATGCGCACTAGCCGCGGCTGGGCGTGCGGGCCCGGTTTCGCCAGCTGAGTGTCCCGCGTGGTTTCCGCGGCATCGGGTTCTCGGGGATCCGCCGTTTCTTCCCCCTCCGCTCGGAGCCGCCCAGCCCCCGCGGGCCCGAGCGAGGACCGGCTTTCGGAGCTGCGAGTCATTGTCGCCGCGTTCGGGCGGAAGCTGTGTGCCCGCAAGCCGGGTCCCAGGGCGCCCCGGATGGCGGGGCCGCGGGTGGAGGTGGACGGAGGGGTCCTGGAAGGGGTGAGTGCTGGGCGGAAGCCGTGGGGTGGGAGTGTGGTGGGGGAAGCTCTGTGGTCTCACGTTCCGTTTTCTCTCCGCCCTGCACCCTGGGCAGGGCGGCCAGATCCTGAGGGTGTCCACGGCCCTGAGCTGTCTCCTGGGCGTGCCCTTGCGGGTGCAGAAGATCCGAGCCGGCCGCAGCACGCCGGGCCTGAGGTAATGGGGCGCTGGGGGCGGGGCCTGGGGACTGGGGGGCTACCCGGACAGGCCGTGGAAAACGGGTGCTGGGGCCTTGGGGAGGGCGTGGGGCTGGGGACTCAGGAGCCCTCGCAACGATGCTGAGAAAATAGGGCTGCAGGGTCCCCAGGGTGCAGCGCTCCAGCCTGGGCTGTTAGCTGTGGCCTGGATTGTGCAGTCTTGAAACCCTCCAGGGGCAAGTTTCCGCCCATGTTTGCCCTGGCTGGAATTGTCTCATTTCCTAAAGACCCAGCTTTTAAAATGTGTCTCCACCTCATCGGGCATTCCAACCACCTGGAGAGCTCGGAGCAGCGGGCTGGATTGATCAGGGCAGATGGGCCTTTGGAACCCGAGGCAGCCCCAATACTTAACCAGCTGTTCTCTGCTGCCGCTCGCTCGTTTTCGGATCATAGACCAGGAAAGGACCCAGAAATGTGTCACTCTGCTTTCATCCAGCTCTCTAGGAAGCTGTGCCTAGGACCTGGATGATGGGGTGTGGAGAAGGGGAAAACGTCGGCACTTGACCTTGTTCCTTCTTTTTGGGAGGCTAGGCATGCCCCCAG
>PVKM010034012.1:0-15675 GCA_004027735.1 Carollia perspicillata
AAATTGACAAATACATCTAAATGAACATAATAAGCAAGAATTGATTGTGAAGAGCTTAATCAGATGCTTTTCTAATAGTCAGGTTACACATCCTATCAGAAGAATTCCACAAACACTACATTTTAAATAGTTGAGCTATGAATATGTAAATTCAGTGTGGAACAAAAGGATAATTCTATTGTTCAATATTCCTTTTTAAAGCAATACTTCAATAGCAGCAAGGAAAATTCTTTGTATAGTGATTTTCCTCCTTTCTTGTTTTATTCCTGATAACTAAATAGTAAATGAGAAATGTATTTTCCCTTGTTTTTAAAAATTACAAAAACAAAATTTATTTTAAAGTATTTTATAATTTGCATTCTTATAGGTCAGAGTTGCCATTTCTTCTAATTATTCTGAATAAATAAAGTTTTATGTCCTCACTATTACACCTTGATGCTGATTTGGTAATTCCAAGTGATGATAAAAAAAATTGCTTTGACACTGGCACTTTTACACGTGTGTATTTTTATAATGTAATATGTTTGATATACTATAATTATAACAATTGAGCTTAAAATATCCATATGTGTTTGTAATAATTAAATTTATTTTAGAAAAGTGATTTGCATGAGAATAAAGCAGATATTCACATATATTTCATCTTGTAGTTTGCACTCTGTGCATTTGCAAATTATGGTTGGTAGGAGAAATGAAAAATTATCTTGAAGTTATTTGTTTGAATACTTGATGTAAAGCCTTTCTATGTATAAAGTCTAAGAATCTCTGTATAATTATTACATATGGAAGCTGGGACTATAGTATGGAGCCTCAACTTATTAGGGCAGCAGGGAAGTCATCTAGTCCATACACAGCGTCAGACACTGCCTGGTGTATTCCAGGAGTCATAAATGGAAGCTCAGTTGTTATATTTCAGTGCAATTTTCTAATAAAAAATTTTAAAAAGGCATGAAAGGACCAAGAAAATATTCAAGATCTGCTTAATAAAGTCAACTGAACATAGGAAAACTTACATACTCAAAAATCACCTCTTGAAATTAGGAATGTAGAGTATTTTGGAAATTGAAACTGTAGTGAAAATGTTAAATAGCAGTTAAAATGCTGGAAAATATGTATATAATTGATGCAATTATTTACTTGTATAAAACACATAATCTTAGAATAAATAAAGCTTAGCAAAGCACATATTTAAGCTGAAGGAATTTTCTGATTACAAATGCATTACTAAAATGAAATAAAAATTAACAAATTTTTATAGCTATAATTATCCTTAATACTTTTGTTTTCACTTTTATACTAAAATTAAACGTGATTTGCACACCTCCATTACAATGTTACATTATAAAATGCTTTAAGTCCACAGTATATTACTCTGAATTTTGTAGAAATACAAAGACATAGTCTGATTAAATACCACTTCATATAGTCTAGGTCTAGAAAACTTGTTTATCTATTTATCTGTTTTAACATTTTTATCTGTAAAATTGAAAGAATAATTCAAGTGTCTCATAAGTAATTTTTTAGGAAAATAATATAAAACAAGTTCTGATAAAGAAAAACACATGCCCAAAACGGAGTCATTGGTGTTAAAGCCATCACATGGAACCTAGACTTAATACCTGATCTAATTACACCTTCAGTCTTTTCCAGGAGTGTAATCTTAATTGGTCAGTCTGGAATTTTGGGGTCAGTGTCGATGAGGTAATTCATCATGACCCTGTCCATCCTCAAGCCCCTCTTGCAAATGAAGGCAAGGCAATGTGCCTGATAAGATCTGGCCTTCCCCTAAAGGAAAGTAACCTTGCCTGAAACAATGTCCTTCCTTCCTTCCTTCCTTCCTTCCTTCCTTCCTTCAACATTCTTGTCCTGCCTAGTTTTTACCTATAAAAGCCTTTTATATTTTACAGCTTCTTGGAGCAACTCTCTATTTACTAGATGGGATGATGCCTGATTTATGAATAGCTTGATAAAACCTATTAGATCTGAATTTCTGTTCTTTAACAGTTGTGAACAGCCAAGCACTCCCCTTAGGGCAGGGGTATCAAACTCATTTTCACTGGGGGCCACCTCAGCCTCAAGGTTGCCTTCAAAGGGCTGAATGTAATTTTCAGGCTGTATAACTGTAACTACTCTGTAACAGTTAAGTGAGAGCTTGGCACTGCTGCTGGGTAGAAAGAAGGTGCCGGGCCAGACAAAACAAGGTGGAGGGCTGGATTTGGCCCGTGGGCCTTGTGTTTGCCACCTGTGCCTTACGGGAAAGGTTATTGGCTATCAGACTGTTTTATTATAATAAGTGAAATTAAAAGCCTAAACATATTATTTCAGTACCCATGAAGTGATATATACTTAAAAAATAAATTATAATAATCTTTTCTTATCTTATTTTTTTGAAAATGTAAAGTGCTTCTTCACTTTCTGACAGATTCTCCATCGAATATAATGAAAGAAATATATATCTCAATTTAGAACAATAAAATGTAATTATTGTTACATTATTATATTATTACTATTATACTATGCCATACTGTAATCTAGTGTAACATACTATATTATACTATTATGATAATAGTTATATTACTAATTATAGTTATATTATTATAGTATAATATACAGTTCCATTAGACCTGCTTTTATTCTTTGCAGACCCTGGAATTGGACCCTACTCTGGCTAGTGTGACATGTATACTATTCAGAAAAGGAAGATAATGTGAGGAAGACAATTATACATGGTGTTTAATTTTTCTTTAATAAAATATCTAATATACTTAGTTAAGGTAACATCATACCGTTAAGGCTAGTTTTAAAGGGGGAGAAAAGAGCCTTTTGGTTATAATAGGGGTGAACATACTAGCCTTGATGGTTTCCTTTTACTAAGTAACTTAAAATAATTTGTTCAAAAATATTCAAGCATCGTTTTCAGTGCTATCAGGATCCAAGGTATAGTTCCCAGCCCTCCACATTCAAGTCCATTTTAAAAGACTTATCGGGAAGATTTATAAAAAGTTTCCTTGCTTTGGGTCGTACTTGATTTGTGGCACTTCTGGTTTCCAGTTTTTTAGTCAGCGTTCTTGAACTATCACTTCCTCGCTCAGTCCTTAACCATATGTAAATGACACACACACACACACAGGACCCCCATTTATCGTATGTGTTAGGCGGATGCTAGTTTTCACTTGCTTGCCCTCTTTATTGCAGCTGTTTCCTTCCCACACTCTGCATAGCTTTCTGTGACCCAGGCTGTACTTAACCTCAGGTGGACCTTCCCTTTTCACCTGCTACTCAAAAGTAGAAAATACACGTGAAAAGTCCTTAGGATATAAGCTCCTACTTAAAACACGATCTCTCAGGCACAAGGGCCTGTTCAGATATGCTGCTGATCAGTGTTTACCACTCTGTGGACACTGCGATGTCTAACAAGTGTTGCTGCAGCACTCAAACTATGGCTGCACGGTGAGCAGGCCAGATCGGGATGCAAAGCACTACGGCTCCCAGCTTCGCATCTTAATTATGACTAAATGAGATGGCCTAATGCACGTGTTTACATGTTCATTAAAATGAACTTATTGAATCCAAAAGGCACAGCGGGCATTCGTGATAATACTAAAGTTTTAGAGTTAGGTTTCTGACTACTACACAAATAAAAAAAATCAGGGGGTTTGAAATATCAAGAATCCTTTGAAGATATTGGATTGATTAAAATTTTTAACTCTGTCTCATGGTTAATGTTCTCTTAGCATTTTTATGATATGATTACTAATAATCCTTGACTATTTGATGCTATAATATTCTAGAACTAATGAAGTATGAGCACTGTATACCAAGGGAATTTGATAAACATTAACCCAAGCAAGAATTATGATACAGAACATATTTAGTTTGAATTATAAGCTTGAGATAAATTTTAACTATATATTCTGTTCATTAATTTAGGAGAAATTTCACAACAGTCATCCTTAGCAACTGAGAATCTACACTATATTCTGAAGGGCACCAGTGTCTTCAGAAAATGCATGCAGGTGCCAACCTAAAGAATTAAAGCAGAAGGGCTTTCCAGGAAACAGGAGACCATACACTCAACACTGGCTTTGTGAGATCTGGGTGAAGCAAAAGTTGTCTTGAAAGTAGGCTCTCTAAGTCATTTAAATTTAAAGGGAGAGATTTCCAGTCCAGACACAAAGACCTTTTAGAAACTAGAGGGCAACACAGAATGCCTTCTACGAGACTAAGATCTTCTGGGTACGCAGCCTGTGAGGGCTCTGGAATACAATAAGAATAAATCCCTAGAAAAACTTATCTTTGAGGGGCAAAGATCCAAAGCAAATTTAAATGTATTCTGAGGCAGGGTATGACAGAGGTGTGCAGCATATACTATGGGAACCTGGAGGAGGGGCACTCAGAATAACCTGGGGTTTCGTGAGGGGCTTCTGACCCAGTGATCCGTCAGCACCTTGGATGCCCCAAGTATTTTATACATGTTGTTGAAAAAGCAAGATTTCTTAAGTTTCTTTGTGTGTGTTTTGCCTTAAGGCCACTATAAAAACAAAATAAAAAAATGGCAGAGCCCTGTGCTCACCATAAGGCTTTCATTGTTCCTTGTACATCTACTCACCTCTCCAAATCCCCTACACTCTGCAGGGAGTGGGAGGGACACACACGTATAGAACCGCTCGGCCTGGAGGGCGCCAGCAAGAGAAGCCCTGATGCTGAGGGAAGACCCTGGGCTAGATGGGTCCACCTCTGCTGTCAAAACAGGTCTCCTGCTTTGACTCTTTTTCAGATCATATTCTCTCCAACCATTATCTTAAGAAATGAAAATTAAAGACTTGCTTTATGTATCTGCACATATATTTGCACAAATCAACAATGTTTCCTCATTATCACAATGATTCATACTCAGTCACATTTCCTATGCACTTTTGAGACAGAAATCACAAACTTAGAAAAGCCCCCAAATAGCACACTTTTCCTATGAAACTCTATCATAGAGATTACTTTTTTATTCTTTAAAATGGTTTCGTTAGGTAGGTCTCATTTATCTCTTTTCATAGATGAAAAAACTGACTTTGGAGTAGGGCGTCATTCATTCATTCATTGACACATAAAGAGCTTCTTTTTTTCCAGCACTGTGATGCTAGTGACACAGCTTCCTGCTAAAGGCCTCACAGTCTCACTAGGAACAAAGCTATGTGTTCACCACACCATTTCCTTCTCCCGAACACACCAGAAGACTGTGTTTCTGTGCCCCACCTGCTACTGCAGCTACAGTGGGACCATGTGACTGACTTTGGGACAGTGGTGGGTGAACGTAGTAGAAGCCACTTCTAGGCTTGGCCCTGACAAATATCATCTCTCTGATCTTTTGGTCCTTTCTTCCCCAGAGCAGGCGGCGGAGATCCAGTTTCTCGAGCTATAATGGAGGAGGGCCTCCCATGGGCACCGAACTGTGACATGACAGAGTAATAAACTTTTATTGTATTAAGCTGCTGATATTTGGGCTTTCATTTGTTACCACAGTATAGTCTATTATTTCTTTCTGGTCTAAAACAAAGTTTCATGGGCAAGACAGACACTAGACTAGTGAATACACAAAAAATTGCTTTGAAGAAAATAGAGAAGAAAAATGAACTAGAATAACAGAGTTAATTAGATTATAGTTCAGAAATATTCCCTTCCCACCTGCCACATTTCCAAGGGAGTAGTATAGCACGGATGTTCAGTTTTGGCTCTATGACTTGCTTTGGCCAACATAATAGACCAGTTTTGAGTCTAGGCCTTATAAGGCCTCAAATGCTTCTGCTTATATAGTTGCACCTCTGCCACGTATAAGGGCTATGAAATGTACATGTCTGCATTAGCCCACTGGTCCTAGTAGGAAGATGTGAGATATCAGAGCAGAGCTGCACAGCAGAATCGCCCTACATTATCTGTACTACAACTGACCTGCAGACAGGAACAAGCACAGATGAGATTAGCAGAGTCACTGAGTGAGGCCCAGCCTGGCTTGAAAGGCCTCCAAATGGTCCTCAGACATTTGGGCTAAATAAATCCTCTGTATTGCATGCCACTGAGATTTTTGTTGTTCCTTGTTATGCAACATTACTTAGTACTGGCTAACTGATACATCTTCTCAGACAAGGTGGTCAGAGAAGACCTCATTGAAGTAGGCACCTAAAAATGAGAGAGCTATTATATGTATGTAGCCAATAAGAAAATTCCAGAGAGAAGGAATGACATCCCAAAAGACACTAAGATATGTGCCATATTTTGAAGAACTGAATGATGATCAGCATGCTTGAGCCTAGTCAGAATGAAGGAGAATAGCTCAAGAATAGATTGGTAATAGATAGAACTTTGTAGGCCCTGGTAAAAAGTTAGTTTTTTCCAAGATATAGTAGAGACTTCAGAGTGTCCATTAAAGACTAGTTTAGAAAGTGGAAAATGATTTGGAAAAGAGGACAAGGAGGCCTTAACTTTAAAATGCACTTATATAGCAAGCACACTGTTTTAACTTTGATTTTATGTTATATATAACATAATATATATGTAATGCCTGCAGGTATCACTTTGATCCTATATGGGGGAGACTTGCACACAGAGTGGGCTTGGGTAAGCACCTCTCCTTCACCCTTTCAGTCTGACTCCTGTCACTGGCTTCATTCCCAAATAAAACAGATGTTTTTAAAAGTTAGCTGCTGAGCATCTCTTCATATTATCTGTTGGCCATTTGTATGTCTTCTTGGGAGAAGCGTCTGTTCAGATTCTCTTTTCATTCCTTGACTGAATTATTTGCTTGGTGTTGAGTTGTATGAGTTCTTTATATATTTTGGATATTAACCCTTTGTCAGAGCTGTTGTTTGCAAATATCTTCTCCCATTCAATTGGTTGTCTTTTTGTTTTGTTGGTGGTTTCTTTTGCTGTGCTTTTGACTTTGATATAGTCCCATTCATTTAAAAACATATATGAAGAGATACTCAACTTCACTAGCTATTAAGGAAATGGCAAGTCAAAACTATAATGAGGTACTACCTCTTACCTGTTAGAATGTTTATTATCAAAAAGACAAGTAAAAACAAGTGTTGGAGAGGTTGTAGAGAAAAGGAACCCACATCCACGGCTGGTGGGAATGTGAACTGGTGCAGCCTCTATGAAAAACAGTGTGGAGGCTCCACAAAAAATTAAGAACAGAGTTACCATATGACCCAGCAACACCTCTTCTGGGTATCTACCCCCCAAATTTAAAAACACATGTGCACTCTTATGTTCATTGCAGCATTATTCACGGTGGCCAAGATAGGAAGACAACCAAAGTGCCCTTTGATGGATGATTGAATAAAGGCGTGATGTGATATATATATCACACTTGGCTAAGTAACACTTGCTTGAGTGTACTTGGTAGGGCAATAATATGAGAGTAATAATTTATAGTCTTAATTTAAACACTCTACCTAAAATGTCATATGGTGTCCTTGAGTGTGATATTTTTATGTTACAGAATTACATGCTTACAATTTTGAAATAAAATATTTTGTGATAAAAAAGGGGCTTTATTTGTGTTGGACATTGATAATGGAATACTGCTGAGCTATAAGAAAATGTAAAATACTGCTATTTGCAATGGATGGATGGACCTTGAAAATACCATTCTAAGCAAAATAAGTCAGACAGAATAAGTTAAGAACCATATGATTTTACTCATATATGAGATATAAAACTGAAAGCAACAAAGAAATACACAATAAAAACAAATGGAAAAAACCCTCAGACAATAATACTAAGGTGGTTTCCAGAGGGAAGGGATGGGGGGAAGTAACAGTAAGGGGGGTCGAGTATATGGTGATGGAATGAGATTTTTGACTATGGGTGGTGGGCACACAATGCAATATACAGATGGTGTATCATAGAAGTGCACACTTGGAACCTATATAATCTTATTAACCAACGTCACCCCAATAATTCTAAGTAAAAATGTTAGTAGCTGAGAAAAACATTTTGCATGAAAGATAAACATATGATAACATACATCCTTAAAATGACATTCCATGAAGAAGGAACAGTATCACATATATAGTGGCTTTGATAGTCTGGATGGAAATCAAAGGCTCTTGTATATTTTCCCTGTAACTGCTACCTGGTAGGTCAGGTCTGACAAATAAGAGCAGGACACTTGGAAAACTCTGGTCTATTTCACAGAACACTTTGCCCATCTCTCTACCTACTTTTATTGGCCAAACAGTATATATAATTATTTTACCCAGGGGTATCTTTATGGCACCAATATGCCCTCTTATACCACCACTTCATAGAACCATGTGGTCCAGCAGAGTATATAATACTCGGTGAGGGATACAAAAGAGCCATCAATGAGCCATTGTAACTAAATTGTACTGGTATCTCACCTTGGCCTGTCTGGGTGTTTATTGCTTTAGTCAGTTCTAAAGCAACAGCCGGCCTCATCAGTGGCCTCTAGGACTCTAGCTTTACCTTCCTCCAAGACTGTAATATAGTCTACAGATGGCTTCCTAAAACTTTTTCATCATGCATGTTTCACTCAGGGGAAGAAGGGCAAAAAAAAAAAAAGAACTAAATTCGCTGAGTGCATATATTTTATTCCAGATATTATCCAAGGTGACTAGAGATGATATTTCTCTCAGGTTGGTTTTACCCCGCAACAAACTGATTAAGACAAGATTTGAGAATAAATATTCTACTGGAGAGGTAATTCTAAGAAAAAAACAATAGAAGAGAAAAGAAGTGAAACAGGGAAGGAAAGGAAGCCAATAATGGGTGTGTAATGAAGCAATTACCACTCTGGGCAACCAAAGCTCTCTCCTGCTGGGGACTCTGAGGGTGAGCCAGTGGAGGAGGGAGGAAGGTGAGCTCCTCACTGTCCCACGCCCATCCGTCAATGACTGATGGCTGCACTTGGAGACATCACTCCCCCTCCAACTGACCACAAGATGGATGAGTGTTCTCAGGAGGATCTGACAGAGCCAGCACTTAGACGTCATAGGCACATACCAGATGTTAAGGGGTCATGAGGACATGGAAGGGCCCACAACAGCTTACAGAACCATTTTCTCATTTATTCCTCATTAATGTCACTGTTATAGAGAGGCTTCCCTGACTACTGAATTTAAAGACAGAAACTCCAAATTCTCTATTACTTGTTTTCTTTCTTTCTGAGCTCTTATCACAATGGTTCATTATTAATTTGCTCTTTTCGTTTAATTTTCTGGGTTTGTCCCTAGACTGTGAGTATAATGTAGTCAAGAACTGACTTTGTTTTTTTTTCATCAAAATCTAGTGCAAAGTAGGAATCCAAAATGTGTTGAATCAGTAGAAAGAAGGACAGGCCTATGAGATAGGTAGTGTAACAGAGAGAATACTAAAGCCATATTGATGGTAATAGGACTCCAATCTAGGATGAACTGACATAAAATCCCATATTCTTTGATACTGATTGACACCATGCTATTTTCCTATTTCCTGCCTCAGAAAACTCAATTATTTCCTATGTCCTACATCATTAAATCTAAACTCCTCTGCCTGACTTTCTTTTCTTCTACAACCTGGCTAGCAGATTATTCTTACACCTTTTAAAAAATAGTACACACCTTCACAAAAGATAAATGAAATGTTGCTTAAAATTATGTATGAAAATGACTTGCTTATTGTCAAAAGTAGTTTAATACAAGAGAATAGTATAATCTAGCCTCTAAAAACTCCAAACTAAAATGCTAAATGAATGTGATTATAATTTCTGGAGCAGTCAGAGGTATTAGTGATGGTGACTCTAAGACTCTGCATCTGAAGCCAATATGACTGGATCTCAGAGTAACTGATGACAGAATAGCAAAATTCCTTTATACATGCATAGGTGAGTGAGTGATTTTGCTTTAGATGATTGAGCCCGAATAAAAACACGCAACTATACAAGCAAAATGGAACCAGGACGGATGAAGTTGGAAATGAGAATACAAAAACAATGCATTCCTACCTATATTTGCTAAGGATGTATGGACGCTGCCATGTACATTATTGCATTGAAGCCTTAGGTCATTTTGCATGACTGTAGGGCCTGACAAAGCATGAGAAGAATTTAGTATTCAGTCACGCAGTAGAGAAATGACTGAAGGAAGAGAGCTGCACTCTGAGTTTTAGGTTGAAAATTCACATAAGAGATAATTAGGTAATGATATGACCATGTACTATGAAAATGTATTGATTGATCAATAATCCTGAAGCACTTCCTTATACTGTCAGTTCCTCCTATGGGTTCTTTTTCTTATGGAAGGGCCATGCTTCCTGCCCCAATTACGTTAGCCTGGTCATGTGACTCACTTTGTGTGATAGAATACAAGCCAAGGGGAAGCTTTAAGCCAGCCTTTGCTTTCACTATAATTTGTCTTCTGTGGTAAATCATAAATATGGGCCCTCTTTTTTTCTTTCTAGATTCTGGAACAAAGAGAAGGCAGAGAAGAGACCTAGATGCAGAGGAGGCAGTACATAGCCCAGATGCAATGATGTGAAAAATAAACCTTAATTGTTGTAATGCTAAGGTCTGGGGTTACTTTACAATTGTAATGGTATAAGTTGTGTAAGAAAAAGTGGGTAAAGATGTCTTCCTAATTCTGGGGAAGTTTATAAATTAAAAATTGAGATCAGAATAAAACCACTTTCTGTTCATAATTTTGAGTTTAATGTAACAAAAATTTATCAGTGATATTAAAAGTGTTGATAATATTCAAAAGAATTTGACATGTTAGGGCATAAAGGCATAGCATTCCAAATGAAATGAGAAATGATTGTTGTTGAGAACTGTATTACTGGGTTGTGGGGTTTAGTTTAAAAATGTAGTTTAGGTGGTATTGTAAAGCTTAAGAAAAGTTGAAATTTACTGCATTTATACATTTAACTGATTAGATGTGCAAGAGTGTTTTATGTCCTTGGGACGGTTTTGCTTATTACAAGAGAATGTAAAGTGTGTAATTAAAAAAATGTTTTAAACTTGTGAAGAAAATGGAAATTTTATTTATTGATGAAAGAGAGGATGGACAGAGGGAAAGAGAGAGAGAGAAACATCATTCTGTTGTTCTACTTATTGATGAATTCATTGGTTGCTTCTTGTATGTGGCCCGACCAAGAGACAAGTCTGCAACCTTGGCTATCAAGATGATACTCTAACCAACTGAGCTACTTGGCCAGGGCCTGAAAATGAAAATATTTTTTAAAAAATTAACAGAGTTTTGGAATAATAAAATTTTGAGGTGACTTTGAAAACTTACCAGATTTATAAATAGAAAGAGATTTATATGTTCAACTTTTTAAATATACTGAAAAAGTAGGTTTAAGTGAAAAATTAAATTTGATTAAAAAATCAATTTAAAATTACAAATAGCCATGAACAGGCTTTGCACAAAAGTCATTCTATAACACTAAAAGTTCACAACGACAAAAGCAATCATAGAGTAGTGATATAGTTCCCCTTTTATAGAGGAGGAGATGGAGGCAGAGAGAAATTAAAGTTGCCCAAAGTCAAAATGATGGTAATTTACTCAATTTAGTGGTTCTACAATTTATAAGATGACTTTCAAATGCTCATAATATGTAACTTAATTTTTTTGTCTTAAACATGTTAATGCATGTTTATTTGTAAAAGTTTTCTAAATTATCAAATAGAAATAAGGTTGAAGATATTTGTATAGTGGAAAAAATGGTTCTCTGGTTGATTTTTCTTTTGTGATTTTTTGCTTTCTGAAGAGGAAAGATTATTCCTTAACATAAGATATTCATAGAATTAAAAAAAAAGAAAGCAATCTGTACACACAACAAGGGCTTGATAAATGCTCACTGAATAGGTACTGTGCAAAAAAACAAGAATTTTATTTTACTATTCTTTTCTTTATCTCCTTCATAGAAGAGTTTGAGAAGGCTTATGGAAAAAGATAGATACAAAGTAGTGTTAAGTAAAAAAAATTAGCACCAGAAAAAGGAAAAAGAAAAGAAAAAACGTTATTATAAGACTAATATGTTTACTGTGACTTAGCTTCGAATGCTGTGTTTTTTGCTTCCTGGAAGGGAGTCAAAAAGAGAAAAGTATAGGCCACAAATTTTCTTAATCTGTTTCAAGAAAGGACATCAATTCTATGTAAAATTCCTGAAGGTATTTAATTTGTTATTTATGTATTTCGTAATCTAGAATATCTATAAACACTGTCTAAATCCTTTACTATTTCAACTTTAAAAAGGAAATGGAAGACATTTCAATAAAATAAAGAAGGGATTAAGTCAAAGACATGATTTCCTATATCTATCCTTTTATATTGATAGACTTTTACTATAAATATTTTTATGTTAGCTAAATGGCAATGCTCAAAATAAAGTTAATATATGTTAACTTGCTATGTGTATATATATTACATACACACTCTCACAAATGTCTATTTACAAATCTGAGAATTTTAAGCAACAATTATGTAGTTTGTTGAAGGATTTTTATAGATCAGAGATTTAAATTTATTCTTAGAATATATATATATATATATATATATATATATATATATATATACACACACACACACATACACAGACCATATTTTTGGATGATAAGATGCATTTCCCCCCCAAATTTGGGAGGAATGATGGTTGTTAATGCTGCTGTTGAGTTCTGTTTACATTTACATTGGTGAAATATTATGTCATTTATGTTATTAAATATTTTACCACATTTTTTGCTTCAAAAAATTTTTTTCCCTATTTTCCTCCTCTAAAACCTAGGTGCATCTTGTGGTCTGAAAAATATGGTAACTAGTGGAATAACACAAAAACCTCTAAAGTTATCCCATTCTTAGGTAAACTAGCTAACAAGTGCAGTTTAAAAATAAAAATAACCACCTCCCCAATTCTCATAGTCCCCTCTAAAAATGTATCTAAAACACTTAGATTTAACACCGAAACATAGAAACACAGCACCATATTTTATGAAACGAAGTAAAACAAGATTTATTTGCCCTTGTTGTGAAATATTAAACAATTTGCAAAAGCCAATCATTTGTTTTTTAATCGCTTATCTTAAAAAATGGTCAGGAGAGACTCATTTTTCGTGAGACTTTTCAAAATACAATAAATCAGAACAAGGTGAAAATGAAAGGTGGTGTGTGAAACCGAGGTAGGATTCATTTAAATGTTTTGTTGTTTTTAGTGTTCCTAAATCTCACAAGAACTAAAGAGTGTTAAATAATTGAAGGCTGGAGTCCATGCAGATGGATCGGTGAGCCGGGGTACAGGACACCTCGTGAACTCTACTTAATGATTTTGTAGATAATACATAATACCAGAAATATAAATTATGTCTATATAATAAACACTGCAATTGATCTTAGTAGAGGGAAACATGCTTGGGTAATGGCTAGTCATAAAACTGCTCACATTTTTCTGAGTCATTGATTTTTTTTTAAACACAAAAAGGCATTGTAGCTATTAAGTACCTATTATATGCTGTGTCTGGAACACTATCTACATTTTACACGTTACCAGAAATATCCATGTCAATATCAGCTTTCCCAAGTGCTATTATTATATAGTCAATTAAAACCATTTTTGCCTCATTTATATATATTAAGTTCACCTCTCTACCACACTGTTTTGACTGTATCCTTTAGTAAATATTATGATTCTCAAAAGTTGGCAAACATGGCCTTTGAGTCAAGAATTAAAGATTGAGCCTTTGATAGTCTCTTCTCCCTTTTTCCCCTTCCCAATTTATTTTAAAACAAGTTTAGTGAAGAATTTGGCCAAAGGGGAGAAATATCTAAAAAAAAACAAGGCCTTAGAAAAAGCTTAAAAATCATTTTGTGACTGATGATGCAGAGATGATTATTCCACCATGGATTATCCCTGGTAATACTGTCTAGTCAAAGCATTATTGATCACAGGGTGCCAGAAAAAAATGTCACCGATCACAAAAGCTGTCATGTTAACTGTCATCTGCAGTGCTGGGCTCCAAAAGAGAGGAGTAAGAACTCATGACCCTATTGATGTGCCCTCTCTTGCCTGACAGTAAGCTGGTAGGCCTGTGGCATCTCGGATGCTACAGGGGAAAATGTGTTCCTGATTAAGCATGGTGTGCGCTGACCCTCCAGTCGACAGGCAACATTACTCACTCTTGAAACATGCAGCCAATGGCACAGGTCATACATTTTTGCTTTTAAAATTGAAAAGGAAAACTATACTTGAACACCAATAAAATTCAAAAGTAGTTAATAAAAAAAACAAGACAAAAACCCGTCAAACTTAAATGAATGATAGTAAATCAGGTAATCTCAAACACTTAAATATCATTTACAAACTTAATAAACATTTACCACACATTTACTAAAAAAAGAGAAGTATTGGATTTTCAGCCAAGATGGAGGCATAGGTAGATATACTGTGCCTCCTCGCACAACCAAAATAAGGACAACAACAATTTAGAAACAAAATAACAACTAGAACTGACAGAAAACTGAACTGTATGGAAGTCCGACAACCAAAGAGTTAAAATAGACACATTCAGCCTGACCTGTAGGAGGGGTGGAGTCCAGTGGGTGGCTGGGTGGAGAGGGGTTGCAGCAAAAAAAGTGGTGGCACCAGGCTCACAAGGCAGCAGCTGACAAACACCAGGCACGCAAGATGGCAGTGGGTGCACCCTGGATGCGCAGTGGCAACAGGCACACCCTGGGCATGGGTGCCAATGGGAAGACCCAGCAAGGCAGTGATTGTGAAGCATGGCATGGCCCGCAAGGTAGCTGGTGGACCAGGCAGTCCCACATTCACACACAGATAAACCAGGCAAAACTGGGCAGCGAGACAGACCACACAACCCAGGGCCCCAGCACTGGGAAATAAAGCCTCAAAACACCAATTGAAAACACCTGTGGAAGTTGAGCGCAGGGAGAGACTCCCAGCCTCACAGGAGTTTGTTGGACAGACCCACAGGGTCCTAGAACATACACAAACCACCCACACAGGAATCAGCTCCAGAAGGGTCCTATTTGCTTGGGGGAAGCGGCAGAAGGGACTGAAATCCAAGAGAGAGTGGAACAAGTGCCATTGTTCCATCTTGGGCCCCTCCCCACATATAGCGTCATAACCTAGCAACTGGGTTGCCCGGCCCTAGTGAACACTTAAGGCTCCACCCCTCATACATAACAGGTGCAACAAAACAAGAAAAATGGCCCAAATGGAAGAATAGATCAAAGCTCCAGAGCAAATCCAACTAAGTGATGAAGAGATAGCCAACCTATCAGATGCACACTTCAAAGACCTGGTGATCAGGATGCTCATGGAATTGGTTGAATTTGGTCACAAATTAGATGAACAAATGAAGGCTATGCTAAGTGAAGTGAAGGAAAATGCACAGGGAACCAATAGTGATGGGAAGAAAACTGGGATTCAAATCAATGGAGTGGACCAGAAAGAAGAAAGAAACAACCAAAAAGAAAAGAAGGAAGAAACAAGAATTCAAAAAAATGAGGAGAGGCTTAGGAACCTCCAGGACAGCTTTAAACGTTCCAACATCCGAATTATAGGGGTACCAGAAGGGGAAGAGGAAGAGCAACAAGTGGAAAACTTATTCGAATGAATAATAAAGGAGAACTTCCCCAATCTGGCAAAGGAAATAGACTTCCAGGAAGT
>PVKM010034013.1:0-15733 GCA_004027735.1 Carollia perspicillata
CCACCCGCTCCAGCACAGGCGGAAGCGAGGGGGGGCGGGTATGGGGGGGGAGAACGCTAGGCGGAGAGGCCCGACCTAAAGCTCCCTCGCGAGTTTAGAGAACGCAGAAAGGGCACAGCGAGTGGGAAAAGGCAGAACCTGTAGCTCAATGTTTGGTCCTTAGGCTATTTTTAAAGAAATGGCTTTCAGGAAGGGGGGCCATCACGCCCCAGAGAGGAAGGCTGGAGAAGTCTTGTCCCCCTTCTCCCCCGTCCCCCTCCCCCCGGCGGCAGCCAGCAGAGGGTGTGCAGCGACCTATCTTCCCGCTTCGCACCGGGAAGGGGGCAGAGCCGCAGGCGACCGACCACTGGTGGGAGCCGGCTGGGTGTCTCGCCGCTGCGGGCCTGTGCTTCTGCGCCTCGCCTGTCGCCGCAGCACCTCGCCTCCCAACTGTAATTCCACCCTCCCGCGGGCGCTGGGGCTGCGGAATCGTTTGAGGGAGTTGGAACAGCATCAGATGAGCACACCAGGAGGTGAGATCGGGTAGGAAATAGCCGAAACTTTGAGTGGTGCGCCGCCGCACCCCCACACACACAGTTTCCCCTCCCCCTTCCCAGCTGCCCCCTCCCCCACCCCCTGGATTCTTCCAGGTTTGCAGCCCAGTCATGTCATATGGTTTTGTTTCGCTGCTGCTGCTGCTGCTGCTGATTTTTTTCAGACATGAAAATTGGACACGTGGAGAATTAGCCCGGCTGGAGAAGCTCTGGGTGCAGACGCTAACAATGGTTTCCAGCAGGGAAGCTCAGGCAGCACCTTCCCTACCTCACTCCCAAATGGCAGCGGCACACCCCATTACTACCCACCCCTCCCTCAGAGCTAGTAAGCGACCAGCATGGGCTGCACTTTCCACATGCCCATCAGGAGACATACATCCCTAGGCAGGCCTGAACTGCTGGCTCTGAGATCACAGTGCCTGAGATCTTTAGGGACTTAACAGTAGTAAAGGGCCTGCTCTTTTCCCTGGGAAGATGCTGTCTCAAAGATGCCACCCCAACTATTAACGTTTAAGACTCCACCCAGGCTCTAAGCTCCCCATCCTTTAGCAATTCTACCCTTGCTCCCTTCCTAAACTATACTTTCCTAAACTGCTTGGGGCCTCCCTTCTCCTGCCAACCCCATCTGATGAGCCAGTTTCCAGGTGGCTGGGCCTCTTAAAAGCAGCGTCTTTTAACAATTGTCTTCTCAGGAGGCCCCGTCCTTTACAGCAGCCCCAACCTTGGCCCCCAGCCTCCGTGAGCCCCCCACCCCCAACTGCACTACACTGGCAGCAACCACAGCCCGCACAGGCAGTTCCTCATGCTGAGGCGCTTGTGCATCTCGCCTGGGCACATACACACACCACACAGAAGCTTTCTGCCTCCCAGAGCTGGTTTCCTCTTACAGTGCTGCTAGGGCTGTGGCAATGCCTGCGGCTCCCTGTGCAGCCCTGGGTCTCCCTGCAGCACTGCGAGCTGTGAATCGGCCTTCTCTTCCCTTCCTGCAAAGGTCAAGCCAGCTCCCTCTTTCGAATGGCCACAGTTCTTTTCTGCCCCACTGAGTTCCTACACTGCAGCTGGGATATGGGGATCGGGTGGGCATCCGGGAAGGGACGAAGTCACCCCCAGGCCAGGGGGCAGGGACTGAAGGTGGAAGATTTAGGAAGGGAAACACCACAGACAAACCCCAGAAAGCAGTTCAGATTTTGCAGCCAGAGACTCAAGGGAAGGAGAGAAAGCCAGGCAATGATTGTCAGGCCTTGACTCCTGCAGAGGAAACTGCCCCCCCGCCCCGCCCCTCCAAGGGCTGCACACTGGAAAGGGCCCTGGTGTCTGCCATGTCCCAAGCAGTTCCTAGGACTGAAGCACCTCTGTGAGACTGCACTTCAAACAGGAGTCAGAAGTAAGCAAATGGGCCAAGCACTTAGAATTCAGTGGCTACCAGAGGTCAAATCAGCTGCCACCCAGAAGGATCCTGAGAGGCTTTTCTGCCACCCCAACCCCAGAGAGGCTACTGAGCTCTGCAAGTAGAAGTGGGGACGACTGCAATTTCTCGAGGTAGAGAAAAATGAGAGGAAAGGCCATTAAACTCGCTTCCTTTAAAGAGTGAGCACTACCTTGAGTTTTCTCTGAACTGTACCTAAAAAGTCAGGAGAGAGAACTCGTTAACTTGTGTTTGGTTTAACATTGCCAGCTTCAAGTCAACCGTAGGCCCCCCGAAGGTTTTGTAAAATATTTAATCTAGCTCAGACAATTTCCTGCAGTCCCTAACCGGACCACCCCACTTACTGAGCCGCTGCCAAAAAGCAGGCTTGACTGCAGGCTGGCCACCAGAGGCCTTCCAGCTGCCTGGCCAGCCTGTACCCTACACTCAGGAGTCAGGACAAGGCCCATCACTAAAACCAGAGACACCAGAACCTAGGTCACCCTGGGAGCTACAAACTGGTAAAGAAGAAACCCAGGATACAGAGTTTTAAAGATGCTTTTCTCACTAAGCTGGTGTTGTCTGTATGACCTGCATCTCTGACTCTCCCTGAACTCTGTAAAATGGGCATGCAGAAGTCTCACCTTTCTCAGGGTGCCATGCCTTTTTAAGAGCACACACTGTGAGAGTGGATGACCCCTGAGTATCGCCCCAGCGCCCTGCACACCCACCCACTTACTGTTTTCTTCCACATCATCTTACAAAGGAACATAGCAAGTGGGAGTGGGATCCTTCGACTGCGCTGAGCTTCAGCCCCTTCCAAACGTGAGGCTCACAGGGAGAACTCCTGCTCTGCCCAGTTTCCATTCCCGCCTCCAGAATAACGAGCCGAAAACATGTGTACTGTAAATAAAGCCTGTCTAAATAAAGCACTCGGGTAAAGGCTGCCGAGAAAACACTCGGCAGCGCTCGGCGCTCAGAGCGTGAGTCAGCTTCCCAGCTCCCAGGGAACAATGGGGATCTTGCCAAGGGTCCCTTTCTGTCGACCCCTGACGGCCCTCAGGCCTATTTAGGTGGTGGAGGCGCCCACCAATTCGGACCTTTGGCCTCCAGGTTCTAAGGGGTAGGGGCACTCCGGGAGGCCGCAGAGTGGGGTCTAGCCCCAGGATTAGCGTGGCCAGGAATCCCTCTAACCCGCGGTTGCCGCGTAGGGGTTGAGGGTTAAACAAACACAGGGCAAAGGAGCGAGACTGGGGCACTGTGGCGCTGCGGTCCGCGTAGCGCTGGGGTGGGAGGGAAGGGAACTCTGCGGGAGCTCGCTACGGAGCCTCCGGGAGGGAAGACACCTCCTTCCGGATCCCAAGCCAGGCTCTCGCCCACTCGGCTGGCCGCCTCTCCTCCACGGCCTCCCTAGTCTCAACGGAAACGAGCGTAGCTGCTGCCACAGTCACCCCACTAGCCTTCCCTCCGCCCCCACCCCCTCCACACACGTGCTGGAGACCCAAGGAGGATCGGCCCCAGCGCTCGCTGTGTGGACACCAAGGCCTAGTGAAACGGCGTCCCTTTGATGGAGGGCAGTGTTGGGATTTGTGGTGGCCTCTGAGCTACGTCTTCTATCGAGTCCTCTGGGCTTGAGGAGCTGTGCACCCCAACGGGGTTCTCACTGGAACGGTGGCCTCTGTTCTGGTGTGGGCTGGTCGTTCCCCCACGTCTGGTGACCTTGAAGGTCAGTGATCCACCTTGAAGGCCCATGGTTTCCGGAGTCTCGCGACCAGCCCCTCCTCCCCGCTTCTCCAGCCAAGGCTGTCCCCGGCCGCCTAGTCTAGTCGCTGTCGGGGTGGGGGCACCGAGGTGAAAGCACGGAGGGCTTTACCCACACCCTGCAGACACGCGCCCCGCCGGGGCCGCTGTTGTCGCTTTAGTAGCTTGAAATTGCCAAATCGTCGCTGGGTAGGGACGGGGGCGAGGCCTTGGGAACCGGGTTTGAGCTGGAAGAGGCGAGGAAAACAAGTGAAACGGGAGGGGCGGGGTAGGGTGACGGCTCATAAATCACCCAGCTCCACCCTCGGGCCCCACAGCAGAGGCGCCCCAACCCCGCAGGGAATGAAGGGTCACTCGGCCACTCCTGGCCGACCTCTGAGCTCCCCTGGAGCCAGCGCCCCACCCTGGGCTCAGGCCTCGCTAGGACCTACTCCGGCCCTGATCGTAAACTACCCGCCCGATTCGGCGGGAAGCCGCCCTTGGACGCAGCGCGCATCCGCCCAAGGGGAAGTTTATTTATAGCTTGTAAACGTAAAGGAAACCAGACCGCGCTGGCTCGCCGCGCTCCGGCTCCTACGCTCCCCACCTGCCCACCAGGGAGGGCGCGGCGGGAGGCAAGAGGCCGCCTCAGTCTTTCCCTCCCCCTCCACCCCACCCCCGCTCCACTCCCGGGAAGAACAAAGTAGGGTCCTAAGAGACTGGCAAGCCTTAAATTCCTATCCAGTGCCATGAAAATCAGAGAGTGGAGGACCGGGCCGGGGTACCGGTGTGGTGAGATTGGGGCAGCCGAGGTATCCCACTTAGGACGCACTGGCGGGAGGACCGGCAGCACTGCGCGGGATTCCACACCCCCTGCTCCGAGACCAGGGAAGTCCTAGAGAACCCAGGATGGGGACGCTCCGGGAGCCTCTCCTTGGAAGGCCGGATGCTTCCCCTGTTCCTCCCGAGCACGTGTCCTCAGCGGAGCAGGCAGGAGGTGCGCGCCTGGGGCTGCGAACCGCGGGTGACAGCGGCTAGGAGCGCTCCCGCCCCAATCCCCACTCCCGCCGTCGCAGCCTCTCCCGGGGAGCTCCAGACTCCAGGGTGCGCTCGGGGCAGGCCCGAGAAACCCGAGAAAAGGAAAAGAGCCGGGGAGGAGATTAGGGAGAGAAAACAAGAAAAAGCCCAGCCCTGAATAGAAAAGCAGCCTTGCTTAAAGACGCCTGCGAGCCCCCCTCACCGCCCACCTCCGCCCCAGCGGCCTCTCCCAGTCCCAGCGGAGTGCACCCACCCCCGGCCTCGGCCCGGGCGAATTCCTCTGTGTGTGTGTCTGTGTGTGCGCGCGCGCCGGGCGGGCAGTTGCGAAACGGGCTCTTGGCTGCAGCGCGGCATAATGGAGGTGGCTGAACAATGCGCGCTTTGTGCGCGCGGGGAGTTGTTTTCCACCCGCCTCGCCCCCCTCGCTCGGACCGTATGGCACTTTAATCCCCGCCACGGCTCGACACAAATGCACTTGTGTCCTGCGGGTCACCGAGGGCCGGGAGGCTAGAGCCGACCCCTACACTCGCGGACCCAAACGCCGGCCGCCCTATCTTCTTTACTGCGCCCCGCACCACCACCATCTCAATCCCCGGCCTAGGCCAGTGAGTCGGTTTGGAAGCTTCCGGGCCTGCGGGGCACTTTTATTTTCCGTGGAGACGACGCACCAACCCCCCTCTCGAGCTCACACAAACAAACACTCGAGCCAACCGCAGGCCCCTCACTCGCCGCCCTCCCTCTCCTCTCCCGGTCCGCCCGCCCCCGCCCCCGCCCCGTGCTCTGGACTCTTGCAAACAATAGTAAATGTCAACAGATTCCGCGCGGCGAGTGTCTGACTCGGCCAAGATAAGGGTGCTCCGTTGGCCCCGCGCTCCGCGCCGCCGCGGGGACAGCCCGCCCTGACCCCAGCAGGACAGAACCGGCTGTGACGAAAGCCGTGCCAGAGCGGGGTGGATCGGAGTGGAGGCCACCAGTCCCAGCCCGGTGTAGGAGCCTCACCAGGAAATCAGGCCCCGCCCCGCCCCCACCCCATTAACCCGGTGCTGATAGGGGGCCTCTGGGCACAGTGAAAGCTGTCGGGTAGACCAGGCTCTTGGGCCTGCTTTCAGTTCACAATTCCACTGCCCTGCGGATGCCAGAAAAACGGTGGTCCGGGGCAGGAAGCGACCTACTGGGAGCCGGCAGCCGAAAGACGCGAAGGCTTCAAGTGCTTGTCTCCAAAAACTCATTAAAATACATTTTTAAGTGCGCACACACTCTCCCAAGTCCTCCGTCGTCCGCAACCCACCACCCAACCGAGTTAAAATTCGCAAATTGATTCTCACGCGTTGGTATTAATGGGTTGTTCCTCTTAAATTGTTGCCAACTTTGCTAATGGATTATTATTTAAATGATATCTTTTTTATAAAGTACGTGTTGTTTTATAGATGCATATTTACTTAAAGAAATCAACTGCATCTATTAACATATTAAAGAGAGAATAAAGCATCGGGGCCGGTGTAATGTACTGTTCAGCCTTACTTTGGGTGCTCGCGAAGATAGGAAAATCTTATTTGTTTAATAATAAGTCACTCATGAATATGCAAATGACCTCGGTGCAGTACCTCACTTCTGTCACTATTAATGAGTTGCAAATTAATGTGACAACAAAAGGAAAATCTATTTAGTGAAGGAACTCGGGTCCCTACCTGGGGAAATCCCAAGCCAGCCTGGAACCTGGGTCTCCAGGAAGGAGAGGAGTGGGGATGGACATTTCCTCACCCAGTCTTTTCCTGGAACCTCCACTATTGTTTGGTCTCAGGGACTTGCTTTGTCAGGAGCCCCTTAAAATTCCTGCTCCAGGCCTGGGGAAGAAAGGCTGCTCCAGGGTAATTAAGGCCAAGTGTGATAAATGGAAATCAGCCCACAGTTTGAAATAAAGCAGTTGGTGAAGCAGATTTGGGGCCGGGGGAATCTACCCCGCCCAGCTTAAAGATTCCCCAAAGCCCTTTTGGCCTCAGTTGCTTTGGGCAGTTAGTAGTTACAGTACCAAATCAGGCCTCAGAGGCCTGACCACAGGTATTAAGACAACACCCTATGCACTTGCATTTTACGAGGTGACTCTGCTGATGGGAGGTTTAAGAGCAGATCAGCTCATTTTCCTGCCGACCTACTTCCTGGAGGTTACAGACTGAAATCTGGTTGTCTTCCATTTGGGCCTTCGCTTATTCCTGGCCCACGCATCACAGCCTGTTTGTATTTCATCGGTGGATGCTGGAGAGAATGTTTCTAATCCGGTTAAGTTTGGAAACGTCTCTGAGAAAAAAATAAATGCTGAGCTGCCCAGAGCGGTGAGCTAATAGTTCAGGTGTATCTCAAGAAGCTGTTCAACTAGGGAAGCTTCTGGAGAGATGCAAATATTCTATATCTAATCTGAGTGATGGCTACATGGTTATATACAAAATGTAAAAATTCATCAGGCTGTATACTTCAGGTTTGCATGCTTTATTATGTATAGTTACATCTTACTTTTGTTTTCTATTACTGTATAAAAACCTTCTCAAAGCTTAGTGGTGTAAACAACAATTGTTTATTTTGCTCAAGAATCTGCAATCAGAGCAGGGCTTGGCAGAGATAAGTCACCCACACTCCACAGTGTGTCAGCTGGGGCAGCTCATCTGGAACTCCAGGATCTGTTTTCAAGAGGGCTCACACACATGGTTGGCAAGTTGGTGCTGACTCTGTTTTTTTTTCTGTGTGGGCCTCTCCACAGGATTGCTTGGGCTTCCTCACAGCATGGTGGCTGAGTGCCAGAGCGATCACCCAAAAGAGAGAGGAAAGGGAAGCTGCCATTTGCTTAAGGCCTGAGCGTGGCAACTAACAATGTCAGTTGCACCATATTGTATTGGTCAAGCAGTCACAGAGCCACAATTTAAAGGGAGAGGACACTGACCCCTCCCTCTTATCTCTCAATGGGAGATATGTCAAAGAATCTCAGGGTTATGTTTTAAAAGTGCCACATATCCATTTTAAAAAGAAAACAGAATGTGTGACTTCATTTTTTGTCTTATATCCCACCCCACCTTTACCTCTTTCCACATCTCTTTCCTCCCAACCATCAATGGGAATTAATATCCCAGTGTGTGGGTGTGTATAGAAAAGATCATTTACATTGGGGTTTTAAATTACTATTAAGTTTGTTAAAGTTCCAGATGATAAAATCTTGACTTTCACAAGTCTTTCACTTCTGTTTATTAACCTTGGTATTTTTATATAACATTAGAGCAATCATTTTTAGAGAGGGCTTTGATTGAGGCTCAATTGAGACAAGTTGAACAGACTAAATGCTCTTAAACTGCCTTACCCATTTATATATATAGCTAAACTTTTGTATACATTTTAGACTGCAATATGTATATTGAATTGGTTTTATTCTGTTTTTAAGCATTTAAATGCCTGAATGGACTTAAACATTTGTAAATCAAATAAATTAAATTTATGACTATCCCATTGTCTTCAACATTACAACTCTGCTTTCCAAATCAAATTTTAATTCCTTTTACTTTAAAATTGCAAGTCTCAAGTCCATTATATAATTTTAAGTTGGAATCATAAGGCTAAACTGTCTGATTCTTTACTACCAACAAGTTTTCATAAACACTACATATTAAATTACATTCATAGATTATTCCTGAACTTAACAAAAAATATCACCACAGTATATTTGATTTATTTTATCTTCTCCATATTCAATTCTCAACCTTCCCAAGGTTAAAAGGACACCCTCTGAGGAATGTGTTTTGCCATCTCAAGGGAATCCAGCTTACTCGATGTAACAAAAAATTTAAGGCTTTGGAACAAGCAGATCCTTAAGAGGGAGGGGTAGATTGTCTAAACCTACAGCAGTATGACCCATTGTCTGTGCCTAGGCTATACAACTCCATAACGTGCAGATACCTAATGGCACTGTGAATATTTCTTGCCTTTAGAGAAGCAAATAATTTCTATCTGGGTAAAGGACCACCCCCACTGCCACCCCAAAAGCCAGTTTTGCTTCCATTTGTAAATCCATTTCAATATTCCTGACCTATAGATATTTCTGTTCTTGGGATTCTCTTTTAAACTGGTTATAATAGCTCCCCCATTGCCTCCCTTAATTAGTAAGTTAAATAAAACATTTGTTATGCATCCATTTTATATTTGTATAAGAGTCGTGATTTTTTCTTCTTTTGAGAATTAGCCTGTAACATTGGTCAACGGTGCACCACGCTATATAGATTATATTTGTGGCCAGCTAGAAACTGGAGGACAGGATGCAAGATATGGGTCCTACAAATCTTCAGGGAGAATTTGCTTACACCCAGACAGACCCACAGACCTCCTTTTAATCCCATTTACGATTGTTTGTTACAGGACAACTGAGGATCCCAGGCAACACCCTTCCGGTGAATATTTTTTCTCAACCTCAGGTTCCAAATTCAAGGTAAAACCTACCCTGATTCTTTTCTAACCTCCTATCTCTCCCTACTCTGTCATTTGAGTGAACGAAAGAGAATTATTTATGACCACCTACATTGCCCCAGCATTTGATTGGGTTCAATTAATCTATATAATGCCTGTGGTGGTTTTTAAATATATCCACAACTTCTTTGATTCTCTACCTTTCCAAAGGTGGAGCCTGATTTTTCTTTCCTTATTTGTGGGCTGTGCTTAGTGACTCACTTCTAATGAACAGAATGTGACAAAAGTGACTGTCCTTGACATCCATGATTAGGATATAAAAGGCATTGTGGCTTTCTCATTGCTATCTGAGGAAAGCCAGCTGCCATGTCATGGCGACATTCAAGCAGCCCTATGGAATGAACCATGTGTCGAAGAGCTGAGGCCTCCTGCCAACAGCCATGTAAGTAAGCCATCTTGGAAGCAGATCCTGCAGCCCCAGTGGAACCTTCAGATGACTGCAGCCCCAGCCAACATCTTGACTGCAGCCTCACCAGAGTCCCTGAGCCACAACCATTCAGCTAAGTGGCTCCTGAATTCCTGACCCATAGCAACTCTGAGATAATAAATGTTTGTTGTTTTAAGCCACTAAATTGTGGGGTGATTTGTTATGCAGCCATAAATAACTAATACATGAGTCAATCTTGCATTTGGACATAGCGCCAAACCATTCTAATAACACTAAACACATTTCTATTTTGCCTAGTTGGGTGGATGTGCCTCTGTCAACCCCCAAAGGAAGACACCCATTCATTTTTCTCAACCTTGAGAACCATTTTCTAAACGCCATGAGAAATAACTTAAATCACATTGCTGGGAGTAAAGGAGTGAACTAAATATATATGGCAAAATAATGTTTCTGGCAATAACAGTGATGATAAACTAGCAGGAGCAGTAAAACAATTTTAAATAGTTCTTTTGATTGCTTTGCAGTTGAAAGTCATATCTTTGTAAAAATTCATTACCATTTAACTTACAGAGAGGGACCGTTCTGGGAGACGGAGTCAAAACGAAACAAAACACACATTCATACCATACAAAAAGCCACCAAAAGTGTGAAAAGCAAAACTGGAATGATTAAGTTCTGGAAGAGTAAATCTCCTATAGGTATGCCCCAAAATGTTACTGAAAGATAAAATAACTTCCTTTCTATTTGCATACTGTCTTTCAACAACTGAAATAATAAAATTTTGGGGAGGTGACCTAGATGACTCAGTTGCTTCCTGTCCCAGGAACAGGGACATGGTAATATAGCTAAGACTCTCCTCAAAAAGAGTGGGAAAATTACCACATATTCAAATTACTTAGTCCCACTCCTTTCTGTGAGCTTACCTTTCTGTGTCTGTGTGTGTGTGCACGCGCGCGTGCACGCGCGCACGCACGTGTGTATCTCAGGTTCTTCTGCAAAGGATTTGTGTAAATTTATGATAGAAGTGTAACAAACTGATAGAAAAATATAAATGGTAAATAACCAGAATCTAGAATAAGCTAACTAGGAACAGAAGGATGGAACAATATGAAGGCCGTAGGAGGAATACCTTTTTCAAACAATTTGTTAATATTCATTCCTCTGAACAGTATTTACTGAACAGGTACTATAAGCTAAATGGTGACGACAGCCCATTGTTAAAGATGCTCCAAGTATAGGAGAAACAAGCATACAAACTATAGTGATGTGTAACAAATTGTAGTTGTTTCAAGAAGTCTTTGTAGGTTCTTATGTATATATGCAACCAGAATTGTGTGCCCATGTCCACCAAAAGGCAGATTCAGTAGCAGTACTTTTAGTAATGAACCCAAACTAGAAACTACTCAAATGTTCATCAACAGCAGAATGGGGAAACTGTGGTGCTGTCCCCCAGTGAAATATGATACAGCAGTGAGAATAAACAATATAATCACACATAGCAGTACAGAGGAACCTCACAAAGATGATATTGAGCAGGAGAAGCCAGACATCAAACGGCACAAACTGTCTGATTCCAGGCCAAACTAGTCTTTGCAATTAGAGGTCAGGACAACAGTCACCCTCTGGGAGGAGGGGTTTAGTGACTGGACGGAGACACAGAGGGACCTCTTGGAGACCAGGAAGGTTCTGTTCCTGATTCTGGGTGCTGCTTACACACAAATGCAACAGGTCCCTTCAGTTTTGAAAATCCATTGAATGATACACTTGTAATATATGCACTTTTCTGTACATGCCCTGCCCTTCAAGAAAATGTGTAAGGAAAAATCCATCTTTCCATAGAGTGGGTGGGCCAACGAGGAAGGAGTGGTTAATCTTAGGACAAAGAGCTTAGGCAAAGCCTTCTAGAAGAGATGATAAGGCCCTTTTCTTCACTTGTAAGTCTTTTAGCCTTGAGGATGAATGCAGAAGGCATTCAGAGAGGGTGGAGGTAGCAAACCCAGAGAGGCTGCAACTGTAAGGGAATTATCATAAAATCACAGTGGCAAGGAGAGAGGAGCCTGCTTCTGGAATGTCTTCATCATAGAAGCTTTTCTCCTTCTTGCTCACCAGTGTGGACATGGGAGCTGGAGCTAGAGGGAATGAGATGACATTTGTGTTCTAGGATGCGCCTTCCAGCAGCAGGGCAGTGAGTGGGTGGCGACAGGCATGACTGAAGGCTGAGAGAACCTTCTGTGTCTTCCAGGGTAGAGACAAGGGAGCCTGGACCTGCTGGGTTCTGGGGACCATGAGGAGCAGAAAACACTAAGAAACAGCAAAAGCTGCTATAGAAGAAAAATGCGAAAGAACATGAGAGAGCAAGGAGAAGAATGAAAGGAGGGGTATTTTTAAAGCTTCTGGTAAAACACATTTTAAAATACAGTCTGTTCAGCTGCCTATAAAAGCAGCTTCACTGAATTCTTAAGAAGGACAGAATCAGTCATCAAAGGGATGTCCCGATTTCTCTCTAAAATAGGGCTTCTTAACTTGGGATAGAATTTGTGAGACTTGTGAACTGGGATGGGAAATCTTTTTACTTTTCTTTTCATTAGCCTTTAACTGAAATTTAGCATGTCCTTCAGTCATGCATGTAGGCAACAATTGCAGTTGTATTAATAGCACCTATGACTTGGTCACTAATCAAAATCACAGATATTTTCATATCATTACAGTTGACTCCGATCTCTCAATATATTGATTACATCCCTAATTTGAAATTATGATATTTGTTAGGTCTGCTGCTAAATCTTATTATTTAATTCATAATTTAGAGACACATCCATTAGTGTTCTCCTTCTGGTTATCTATGCTATGTAACAAATTACCTCAAAATTTAGTGGCTGAAAACGATTGTTTCTTTTGCTCTTGAAACTGCAGTTTGGGCAGGACTTGGCAGGCTGCCTCATACCTGCTCCAGGCAAAGTCAGAGGCCTCAGATGGGATGATCCAAATGACTGGGGGCTCCCTAAGCACCTCAGTCTCTCTGTCCCTCCAAGCACTCTCCTAGCCTGTCCATGTCATCTGTTCAGGTGAGCTCTCCATCATGGCAGCCTCTGCATAGTGGGGCTTCTTATCTGGTGGCTCACAGCTCCAAACTGCTCAGAGAATAAGGAGGAAGCTTCCAGGCTTCTTCTGACATAGCTAACCTCAGAAGTGCCAGAATGTCACTTCTGCCACGTTCTATTGTCAAGCAAAACTCCTCCTAAAGTCAGCTAGATACAAGGAGGAGGGACATAGAACCCCCCACCACCACAACTCAATGTGGGAAATGCCAGCTAGTTTTTGGACACAATGATTACATCAGAGATTTGTGGAGGGTTGGTATTTTGATAATATATTTCAATATAATTGGTTTCCTCTGCAATCCTATTGTTTTATTATATGCTTTGTAAAACACTATTCTGAGAAGGGGTTCAGAAGCTTTATCTGACAAGGATCCATAATGGAGAATCTCTGCTCCAAAACATTTCTCTGACTCTTTAAGCATCCTCCTCTGTCCATTCCCCACAACCTTGACCTTAGCCCAGGCTCCCATCTTTGCTTGCTGGACCAGTGCAATAGCATCCTTATTGGTTTCTGCCAATGGGCTTTTCCATTCCAAAATCTATCTTTTCTTAAGTCCAGATTCATCCATCCATCCAACCAATCAATGAATGAAATGTCCTAAATGGCCAAATGTAAAATGATCCTGTTTTTCTAATAAGAAGGCCCCAAAATACCTTTTGTATCTACCTTTTACTTTTAGGCTTAAAATATTAGATGCAGGCCAGGGCTCCAGGACTGAAGGGGCTATAGAATTATGCAGTTGTTGGCAGGCCTCAGTTTCTCACTAGCAGTGACCAGAGGCCTCCTTCACTCAATCACCACATAGGCCTTTCCATAGGGCAGCTCCCAACATGGTAGTCTGCTTCCCCCAGACAGACCAAGCAACCAGATGTTCACAGTGCCTCAGGACCTAGCCTCCAGAGCCACCCATCATCATGTCTCCTTTATTCTGTTCATTTTAGAAGCAAACTACCAGATTCAACACACAGACAAAGGAAAGAGAATTTGGCCCCACCTCTTTAAGGGAGGAGTGTTAAAGAATAAGTGGACGTATTGTTTTTAAACCATCACAGTTATCTATATGTGTTTAAAAGCACATATCATTAAAATAATCTATTAACCGAGATTATATTACCTTTTCCACTGTCACAGCCCAAGTCTATTTTATTCAAGCTTCCCACAAATCTTTGACATTAGTCATTTCTTTGTCACTATACTGCCTTCGTCACCTGACAAGTCTTTCCAGAGCATGTCGTCTTCCCCGCTCACTAAGTAGTTTGAGACCTTACACTATCCATGTGGAAATTGTATCCAAAGCTACAAGTACTCATTGCCCAACCATTAGGCTGTCTCTTTCTTTCACACCTCTTTCTGTGTGTATTTGTTATCGCCACAACAAAACCACTAACTTGTTTTTGAAAGCAAGCATTAAAGAGCTTATTCATGACAACATTCAATATTTGTGAGAGAACCAGAAATAACTAAATCTTAGTTAACTTACTTTGCCTCTGCAATGGACTGAATATGTGTCCCTCACAACACTTGCCAATTCACATGCTGAAATCCTAATCACCTATATGGTGGTACATGAAGGGGAGGTCTTTGGGAGGTGATTAGGTCGTGAGGTTGGAACCCTCATGAATTGTATTAGTGCCTTAAAAGAGACCCCAGAGAGCTCTCAGTTCCCTTTTGCCATGTGAGAACACAGAAAAAAAAAAGATTATCTATGAAACAGGAAGTGGGTTCTCTCACAACAAATCTGTCATTGCCTTGATCTCAAACTTCCCAGCCTCCAGGACTATGACAAATAAATGTGTGTTTATAAGCCACCCAGTCTATGGTACTCTGTGATACGAGCCCTGGCAGGCTAAGAAAACATCCTTTCTTTTCTTTTCTTCTTCTTTACTTCCTTTTTCTTTCTTTTCTTTTCCTTTTGTAAACCAATTCTGTTAAGTGACCATGCTAAGCATTACAAGCTAGCATTGATCAAGGCCATTTCTGTTTAATGGGTCTTCCCCAAACACCACTTTGTTATTCAAAATCAAGTCCTTGAAAGTGTCCTCCAAAGCAAGAGATTTTGTTAGGATTCAAATAATATAAGGCAACTGCCACCAGTCAAATGAATCAATATTTAGTGGAATGTTCACAGAATGGAACACTACATAACAATGAGAGTGACAAACTACCACCACATATAACCACACATGTAAGTCTCACAAACTAATGTTGAATAAAAAGAGCCAAAGACAAAAGGATATGCCCAGTAGGATTCCATTTATATAAACTATAAAACCCTGTCAAACTAATTTATCATGTTAAAACACAAGCCAGGCATTACACTTGGTGGGGAGGCAACTGGAAGGGGGCAAGCATCAAGGGCATTCTTGGTGCTAGTTGTTATAGTTGAAAGTTGTGTTGCTAGAAATAGCCATAGGGAAGCCTGTTGTTTGTTCATAGCCAAGAAGTGGGCTGTTACGCTTTAAGCAAGCAGATGTTGCAAGCGGATAGCCATCTGACTGTTACTAAGGAAGAAAATTTTTTGCCCCTGAGTTCATTTTGAACCCACCAATGATTTGCCTTGTTTGTTTGCCCGCGCGATTTCAAAACCACCAATGATTTGCCTCGTTTATTTGCCCGCGCGATTTCGAAACCACCAATGATGGGTGACCCCTTTGTATTGCTGAGCCAATCGCTAACCGCCACATTCGCTTCTGTGCCGGGCTTGCTTGCTCGCGTCCATAAAAACCCTGAGTTGTGAGCGTTAGGCGCGACTCTCATTTGCAGCTCTGAGGAGCACTGTGTCTCCGGACACGTTCGGAGAGTTCGCCCCTGCGCAGGTAAAACTTTGTCCAATAAAGTAACATCTTTGAAACCCTGAAAGTCTCCGACATTTGTTCTCGCGGTTGGTGGATGCAACACTAGTCATGTTCTGGTTCAACTGGCTGCTGGCTATAAGGTTGTGTTCAGTTTGTGAAAATTCAGTTATTCATCAAGATACAGCCCTGACTGGTGTGGCTCACTGGATTGCAAGCGAGGCTGCAAACCAAA
>PVKM010034014.1:0-15737 GCA_004027735.1 Carollia perspicillata
AGCCTCCCTCCACCCTCTATGCTCCAGCTACACTGGATTTTTTTTTGTTTGTTTAGCCTTTTCCTGCCTCAAACATTTTGTTTTTGCTGTTTTATGCTAGTAACCCTCATCCCTTGTATCTTCAAACAACATTCTCCTTCTCATCCCCCTTGGTTCATGGTCTATCTTCCCCCAACCCATCCCTGTTAGACTAAAACCCCCAGGGCAAGAACTTTGCTGCCATAACCACCCCTCTACCTCTAGAAGAGTGCCAGACAGGCAGTGAGTAAACATCTGTTGACTAAATGAATCCCTAATATTACCACTAAAACCTCTGTAATCTCTGACATTTGTTCAATAAATATGCCTCTGCTCATTACCAGTGTTTTCTGGCTGCAATCGCCAGTGAGTACTGAAGCACTGCTCTCATCCTGTGGCCCAGAGAGCACACTCTCCTGACCGGGTCAGTGCCACTGTCCAAAACTCGGCAGTAACCACACACAATACATACAAGGTCTGTCCAGAAAAAGTCCAATCACTGTTAATATAACAAGAATGGTTTGCACATCAACGTAAGCTTGCAGGCAAGGAGAGTGGACTGGAATGTGTGTGTGTGAATGACGACGACTTCACTGTACTAGTCAGGGGGGCAGTAGACTCCATGTGTGAGCCTGTGTACTGTGTGGCCGTGGCATTCAAAACAACTGAGTCAATCAGTGAATCTGCACCAAATTTTGAGTTAAGCTTAAACATTCCTCTTCGGAAAGTATTCAGATGATTCTGATGGCTACAGCTATGGGCAAATGGTGATTGGCAGCTTCATCACAACGTGCCCACTCATGCATCACATCTCCTGCAATTTTTTGGCAAAACATCAAATCAACCAGGTGACTCAGCCCCTCTATAGCCCAGATTTGGCACCCTGAGACTTCTGGCATTTCCCAGAACTAAAATCACCTTTAAAGGGAGGAGATTTCAGACCATCCATGAGATTCAGGAAAATACAACAGAGCAGTTGATGGTGATTCAGAGAACTGTGTGAGGTCCCAAGGTGCCTACTCTGAAAGGGACTGAGGGGTCATTGTCCTGTGTACAATGTATCTTCTTCAATAAATGTCTCTATTTTTCATATCACATGGTTGGATACCTTCTACACAGACCTTGCATACTAATTTAGTTGCCAGTAAAAATTCTAAACACTTTAGAAAAGTCGAAGCAATCTAGATTCATTCTCCTTCCTTTGAAATAAAGGGAAGAGACCTTTAAATAAATCATAAACAATCCCTGCTTTGACAATTAAGACACACTACAGAATAACCACTTGCCTAAAGAAACTATTTGGAATACACAAGCCAATACGATACCACTGACACTTCAGCTAACCTCAAATAAGCATAACATCTCCCCTTAAAAAAAAAGGCAAAGAAAGGTTTCCAGGAAAAGACACCAATATTCCTTGCCATTTGAAGAAGAGGAATAACCCTGAAAACTTATCAATCTAAATGGCATAAGCACACATTATTTAATATTAGATAACTGTTGGTTTCAAATTCAGTTATATCTTAAACCAGTAATATTTGTAAGTAACAAGTCTACTTCCTTTTACTATGTAAAACTTCTTTTCATTATTTTTTCCTTCCAAAGGTCTATATTCACATCACAAAAGGCAACCTCAGGAAGAAAATCCTAAAGTTAAGAAATTTATAATATGTCCCTGGCTGATGTGGCTCAGTGGATTGAGCATTAGCCTGAGAATCAAAGGGTCACCGATTTGATTCCCAGTCAGGGCACATGCCTGAGTTGTGAGCCAGGTCCCCAGTACGGGGCGCGTGAGAGGCAACCACACATTGATGTTTCTCTCCCTTTCTTTCTCCCTTCTTTCCTCTCTAAAACAAATAAATAAAATCCTTTAACAAAGAAATTTATAATATGTTAATAATGACTCACCAGCTCCCTGAACTTCCTATAAATATATATATCAAAGAAAGAAAACATGGGTTTTAGCTATCTGGCTGTGTGCCCTAGTTTTAGCAATATAGCTGAGTCTTCAGCCAAGTCAGTTAATCTCTCTGACCCTCAGCTTTCTCATTTAGACAATAGGAAGCAATCAATTATATATTCTCTGAAGTATCAGCCTAGCACTAAATTTCTACAATTCACTTCCACTTTCAAGTTCAGTCAATAATAATGTAAAGATCATACATTTTCAGAATAGACTAAACAGGTTGTTTAAAACAAGCTAATAAATTCTCTATACCCTTATCACTAGCCTCTGCCTGTTTCTCCTAGCTTAGGGCCTTCCTTCGTGATTCTAACATTCCCTTCAATTATAATAATATTGAACAACATGAAAGGTTTACAATCAATCTCTGAGCATCTTGAGAATTTTTACAAGTTAGAATAAAATGTAATACACACATTTAAAACACAAGTATGGGGCTATGTTTAATAAACATATTCTGTGGGTATGCATCAGGAAATATGCAATTTCCATATTTTATGTGAATTTTGTGTGCATACTCAGAAGCACATATATGTAATATTTTTTAAAACTGACCCATAGTTTCCATCTGGTTATCAAAGATGTCAAAAACCACTGATTTAAGGGTTTTGTTTCTAGTGTCTTACTGCGAGAAAAGGCAATTATTGATCACTACCTAACAGTTCACCTTGAATCAGCAGTTCAAGTATATACTCAGCTTTACTCCATGCAAACCAACCACTTCTATCAGATATAAAATGGTAAAAATAAATAAATAAACAAACGAGCCTTAAATTCTGAAAAGGTCATAGACCTACTGAAGTTGATTTAACCTAGTATCGGTAGTCAACAGTGTACTTGAACTGAGTAGCTTCTTCCCCCGCCCCAACTCCACCCCAACGAATGACTTAAACTGGAGAAAGACTGCCATCTAGTGATGGCCTGTTTCTAACATTCCTTGAAATTTAAACTTGATGTGACCAAATTATAGGGACTGCTCAAAAACTGAAAAACTAGCTCTGACTAGAATGGTTCAGCTGTTGGTTGGACATCGTCCTGCAAAGCAAAAGGTCACAGGTTCAATTCTTGGCCAGGGTACGTGCCTGAGCTGCAGTTTTGGACCCTGGTCAGGGTACAAGAGGTAGCCAATTGATGTTTCTCTTTCTCCCTCCCTTCCCCTCTCTCTAAAAATAAATAATCTTTTTTTTCCCCAAGAAAAGCTATATTCTATACCACCTGCTGGCTAAAGACCTCTAGTCACTAAATTATATTTTAATAAAGTACTCTAATGTTTCCCTTTCCACTTCTAATAGAAAGCAGAATTTTGAGAACAAGGTTAGGCATGGGCTTTTGGCATGTCCAGGTGTGCCAGAGGTAAATGAGACTATGAAATAAACTTCACACTGGGTTTAATTATCGGTGGTAATTCAAAGAATATCCTAGTACCTAGTAAAAGGTCAACAAGAAGAAATGCTTGGAAATCAACAACTTTTTATAGGCTACATTTTGATACAATGATATAAATTCTGCCTTATAAAGTCTAATTTCCAAAATCCATCAAATAAACCCCAGATTTTTGCAAAATGTTTTATCCTTGTGTCTGTATCTGACACATACCTCTGAATATCCCATCTAGATTTTATGTGCATAGAGATTTTTAACTTATGAAATGCACTTTAGGTATTCAACAAATACTTATCATTCCCTATACTAAACCATTCCAGGATGGTGTCACTTGCTAGAGCCTACATCAGTTCAAATCTGTTTGTCAAAAGAGATAAATAAATTATGTTATGGGTATATGGAATCTCATTTAAATATTAAACACCTTATTCCATATTATAAATAAGGGACCTGAAACCCAAGAAGACGAAGTAGCCTGCCAAATTTGCGCAGCTAGGAAGTGTCCTCTGCAGTACATCAGTCTGTCTCCTTTCAGAACAAGGAAAGCAAAAAAAAGTCAGATGAAGCTCTACAACATTAGAATTGAAAGAGGAATTGAAGATGCAATACAAAGCTCTCATTGTACAATGGAGGAAACTGAGGCCAAGAAAAATTAAGTGCCTTAATCAAACTTACATTTCTTGTTACTGATACATCTGTACCTGACTCCCAAAGAAAACACAATTAGGAAAAGCTAATGCAATATGAAGCCTGACGCAAAGCTAAGTAGTTGAGAGAGAGATTTCTACCTCAAGATGAGTCAGTTGCCTATTAGTTATATCTGTCTACACAACCGTTATAAATCCATTCTTCTTCCCCTTGGAAGAGTCCCAATTTGCTCCGGTACTTCACCTCCCCATCCTACCGCAAAGGTAAACACTAATTAATCTGTAAACCAATCGTGGTAATTCCATTCCCTTTCACAGGGACCGGTAAACAGGTGACACAACGCTCACTGATGGGAAGTAAAGGAAAGTCTGGCAGGGAGGATCCAAGAAACAGTATCTTCCCTGAAGGATACAAGAAAAGAAACTGCTTTTCCTGCTTTGGACATTGTTCTGTCCTATGCTTGGGGATGCAGCAGCCGTACCAAGATGAGAGAAGCAACCGCCAATCATCTAAATGCAAAGGGAAAAGATGGAAAACACCTGGGTCCTGGATGAAGCCCCAGTCCTATTTCCAGACTTCATGTTATGAGTTAACAAATTTCCCATTTTAAGGGAAATTTCCTATTGCTACTTTCCCTCTATGGTCTGCTGCTTGCAAAGGGAAGTATCCTAAATGCACAACATTTTTTCTTCTAAGACAGCAGCAGGCAAATCAAAGAAACAACCAACAGGAAGTTGAAATCTACACAAAGCTAAGGAATCCTGTTTCTAAGACCTGGCCTGCTCTTCATCTTTTTCTTCCCGTTTAGTTAACTCCCATTCACTCTTAACTCTCAGCTTCCACCTCGTTTTGTCTGAGAAACCTGCTCTAACCTGTTATGTTCTCCTCCTTTGTTATTAACACCATCACAGAATTTATTAGACCATATTCTGACTGCCCACGCACCTGTCTATTTCCCCACACTAGAACTTTAATCTCCATAAGGGGCGACACGGTGCCTCGCTCATTTTATCCCCAGCATCTAGCACAGAGTCTGACACGAAGGAGGTCCTCCATGTGCGTAAAGATGGAGAAAGAGAAGGAAGGGCAGGAGACTGACTAGTGTGGGTTTCCGACTGCATTCTAAAAGATGATGCAAGAGAATCGCACCAAGTTTATCTGTAGAGATGTTTTCAGAACCAAGAACTTCCAGATACAAGAACGCAACTTGCTTTTTGTCTTTGATTAACTGAAAAAAAATCCCAGAGTTTACTGAGGTATTTTCTTTTTCATATACATGGTTTTTAACTTCGGTCATGGTTTTCATCCTGAAACATTTTCTTCTCATTAAGCTCCATAAAAGCAACATCAGTATTTTTGTTTATTCCAAAAGTTAAAAATAAAGTGGAAAAACAGGCTTGAGTGTGATGTTGAAAGAGAAACTTCAGGAGGTCAGTAACAGTTTAAAGCCCCTTCCCTTCCTTACCTCAGTTTGTCTATCGATGTAATTCAGACCTTACTATGCTGATGTGGATGCTCTAAGTGCATAAAAGTGAAAGCAGATCAATGCCTAGCATCATCAATGATAAGGGAAGCAAACTCTAGTTGATGAAATCTAAGCTGTCAACTGGAGCCAAATGTTTTTGTATTGCTACAAGTGATCAAATACATTCAAATCCTTCTTTTGCCCTTGCAGACACCAAAGTATCCAACTGACTTCACAAAGATAGCCCATGCAACCAATAGATGCTGTGATGGAGATCTCCCTCAAGGCAGAAAGGGAACCCACATTTCCGTGATGGCTATTTTTCAGAGGGACAAAAGTAGAGTGGAGAAGTTTCAACTGCTCCTAAAGCCATAGCACAGGAAGGTAGAGATGGGGAACTTGTCACAAAATATCACTCAAATTAATAACAACAAATTATTAGTAAATAACTAATGAAAGCAAGGAAACTCCAAGTTAAGCATATAGAGACTGCTGTAACTCCTGCCACAATAATGTCACATGGTTAGAGCAATTAATCACCACAGAGAACTGAAGACACAAAGGCTCTACAGGATATGTTAGTAGCTTCATTCTGGCCTCTCTATCGATTTGTATGAAGTGAAATACGATTTATTCCATTGCAGCCTTCAGTGATGGTCATTAAATCTGGCAACTAAACACTGGATTATGGATGTTGCTGCCAAATAAAAATAATCCATTTTACAGCCTGATGATTCTCATTGAGTCTAACCTGGGAAACCGCTGACAGCAGAATAGTAATGCAGTTGAAATACACTGAGTTATAATTAACCTTAACAGATTAGCTCCAGTTTTGTGGCATGGAATTCAAAGTGTCAAGTTTAGCATGGAAACATGCAAAGTTGGGGCGAAATGAAACTACTGATCCACTTAATATCTACCGCCATCATCATGAGTCTGAACTAGGGTACGCTGGTAAAATTTCAAGATCCATTACAAGAGATATTAAGTATTTAATTAAATAAATACTCTGAAGAGCTATGTAAATATTTTAAAAGACTGCATACTAATTGTAGAAATGCTTCAGAGTCCCCACACTTAAAATTATTATTATGATTCTAACAACAGAATCATAAAGCTATTAATACAGGAAAACAAGCTAGTGGGGGCAGCATTGGGAAGACTCCAACTGAACAACCCTGCTTTCCTTATGTATGTATATTTAATGTGTGCTTCACAAAATTAGACAAACTAAGTTTCCCAGAATCACTAAATCAAGCTATAATAAATCTAAGTGAGGTCATTTACAGATGTGTCTGTTGTGTATTTCATATACGTGCACACATTTGTATCCATTATGTATACATATATGTATGTCTGTATGTGTGTATCACATACACACATACGCACGAAATATGCATACACACATTTCTGATTTTCTGAGGAAGAACCAGACGTGCAAACATGACATTCAATTTCTGGTGCAATTTCATTCACAAGTGACTGTTACTGATACTTCGTAGCCGAAAGGAACCACAGTCTTTAAGTCTATAAGCAACGAAGACCCTGAAAGGAGGATGGATGTGATACCTTGTGGTATCACAACAGTTTTTATCCGAAAGAATAATGAAGAACAAACTAGGCAAAATGGGATGAAGTTCCATAAAAAATATGGAAGATGAGATATAACATAAAAACCTTTCTACTACTAAACTACGACTGCTGGAAAATGCTTCTAAATCTTTGTTAGTACCTGGCTAAGCAAACAAGGAAAACCTCCAGAGGCTAACACGAAACTGCAGTGGCAGTGCACATTCCACCAGTCCCCTATAACCTAAGCTTCTATTTTACAGCCGTACAGAGAGCAAGAGACGAAGCATTGGGCCCACAAGAAGTCGGGAGTTCAATCAAAGGCCTCCAAATGAAGAAAGCCAAGAGACCCAAGGGCTACATCCTTAGCAAAAAAGGAGGTAGAAAAACTGTTTCCCTTCCGAGAGACTGAAAGAAAACTCACCCGTATGGTACTGGGGTATGGGGTGAGAGGAGGGGCTCCCGTGATCATTTGAAACCACAAGCTGGCCTCACAGAAGGGAGGCCCATGTTCACAGTGTTAACACTATCTGCGCAATCTGAGCTATCTCGAATTGAGAACCTATTTTACAAGTAGTCCTAGTCTGGCTTTTAGTGCCCCCAGAAAACTGACTGAGGCAAAGGCAAATCTTCTCTAGAGGAATATACCTTAACCCGTACTTCCAAAAATTCTCACAAATAACTCTCCTTTGAGCTGGGACTCAAGGACCGTGAACCACAAAACAGACAAGGAAATAAAACATATTAAACAAGAATCAACAGAAACACAAATAACAAAATCAAGATGTGCAAAGGCTTACAAAGAAATAGATGCAAATTAAAAATAAATGTATGATATGTGAAAGAAATATCAAGGAACTATAAAAAATAGATGAGCTAGAGAAGATATATAGAACTTTTAGAATAAAACTATAATACTCTATTTTTTAATTTAATAAATTAGAAGACACAATATTTAATTTCGAGGTACACAGGGTGAGGCAAAAAGCAATTTTACAGTTGTTCATATCTTTAAAAAAGACATGCAGGTCATGGTTATTATAAAGGGTTTACTAACTCTGTTTCGCGTACTCACAACTGTAAACCTACTTTTGCCCCCACCCTATATACAAAATTTTTACAAAATGCAGCACAAAGGCAAAAAAACTGAAGACTGTCTTAGTCTGTTCTGGCTGCTGTTAACAAAATACTGAAAACTGGGTGGCTTATAAACAAAAGAAATGTATTTCTCACAGTCCTAGAAGCTGAGAGTCTGAGATCAGGGTGCCAGCACGGTCAGGTGAAGGCCCTGTTCTGTGTAGCAGACTTGTACCCTCAAATGGCAGAGCAGCGAGCAAGCTTCCTGGGGCTTCTTCCTGAGGGCATTAACGCTGCACGGGAAAGCTCTGCCCTCGTGACCTAATCATATCCAAAAGTCCCACCTCCTAATACCAAAACCTTTCAGGTTAGCATTTCAACATATGAATTCTGAGGGGACACAAATATTCTATCTACAAGCAGAAAACATTAAAGAAAGGTTAAGAACATGAAGAACAGGATGAGTTTAATGGGAGCTCTAATAAGAAATAATAAACAAGTAATATTCAAAGAAATCGTAAGAATTTCCCAGAATTGATAAGATAAAAGGAAGCTGTTCTCCTCAGAAGAGACCGAAGAGCCTTACCAGAAGCAGTCCCCCAACACAGGAAGAGCACTATGTATGTAACCATACAGGGTGGGGCAGAGTAGCTTCACAGTTGTTTCTATGGAACACGATACAATAATTAAATAACATGGGAATAAACCGTTTCGCATACCCACAACTGTAAACCTCCTTTTGCCCCACCGCATATTTATCAATATTTAGAAGTGGCTGCCCAGCTATCCACTCTCTTCATGGCTCAACTTCAGTGGCATACAGATCCTTACTCTGACAGAGCTACTTATATAAATACATGGACACTTAGCACCATCCAAACATTTGGTGTATCTTTTACCAAGTCATTCTTCCACTAACTACAGTGTCTATTCTAAGCTGCTGTCATTGTCCAACCTTGATCGTGCAACTTTCTTTCACAACAAAACACTTGACCATATATTTCATAAAGAAAAATTTCAGAGACTTCCGGACAAGATGGAGGCATAGGTACACTTCTCACCTCCTCACACAATCCTAAAAAGGATAACAACCAATCTAAAAACAAAAAACCAAGCAGAACTGCGAGAAAATCGAACTGTATGGAAGTCTGACAACCAAGGACTTAAAGAAGAAGCATTCATCCAAATGAGTAGGGGATGTGGAAAGGACACAGTGTGGTGCAGCGAGGGAGAGGTGATGGCAGTGAGGCAGTGAGGCGGTGGTGGTGGCAGCTGGCAGAAGGGGCAGTCCCACATTCACATATGGAAGATAAAAACCAGGAGGGGCAACCAGGGAGCAAGCGATCCCAGTCCCAGGCCAGTCAGCTCAGCCCAGGGTTCCAGCGCCAGGACAATAAAGCCTCATAACCTCTGGCTGTAAAAACCAGTGGAGGTTGGAGCAGCAGAACAAACTTCTGATCTCTCAGGAGAGTCCATCTAAAGGGCCAACAGGGTCCTAGAACATATACAAACCCACCCACTCTGGGAATCAGCACCAGGGCAGCAGCTAGAAGGGTGCCAATCACTTATCTGAAGTGGAGGAAGTGACTAGAAGAAACAGGGTGAGAGAGCCGAGCAAGTAGCATTGTTCCCTCTTTGATCCTTCCCCCACGTACAGCACCACAAAGCAGTAAAGCAGACTCAACCAACCTGGTGAATACCTTAAGGCTCTGCCCCTACAACATAACAGGTATGGCAACACAGGTAGTCAAAGCAGCTCTTCCTAATACACAGAAACACAGGGAGACTACCAAATTGAGGAGACAAAGAAATATGGCCCAAATGAAAGAACAGAGTAAAACTCCAGAAAAAGAACTAAGCAACACAGAGATAGCCAACGTTTCAAGTGTAGAGTTCAAAACACTGGTGACCAAGATGCTCAGAGAAATGATTGAGTATGGCAATAAAATAAAGAAAGAAGTAAAGTCTATACAAAGTAAAATAAAAAATATATATACAGTGAACCAACAGTGAAGGGAAGGAAACTGGGATTCAAATCAAAGATGTGGGACAAAAGGAAAAACTAAACATTCAACTGGAAAGAAGAAACAAGAATTCGAAAAAAAACAAGAAGAGGCTTAGGAACCTCTGAGACAACTTTAAACGTATCAATATCCGAATCATACGGGTACCAGGAGGAGAAGAGGAAGAGCAAGAAATTGAAAACTTACTTGAAAAAATAATGAAGGAAAACTTCCCCAATCTGGTGAAGGAGATAGACATACAACTTCAGGAAGCTCAAACAGTCCCAAAGAAGTTGGACCCAAAGAGGGCCACACCAAGACACATGATAATTGAAATGACAAAGGTTAAAAATAAAGAGAGAATCTTAAAAGTAGCAAGAGAAAAGAAGAGCGTTACCTACAAAGGAATTCCCATAAGACTATCAGCTAATTTCTCAAAAGAAACTTCTTCCAGGCAAGAAGTATTCAAAGAGATAAAAAGCAAGGACCTACATCTAAGATTGTTCTATCCAGCAAAGCTACTGTTTAAAATAGAAGGGCACATAAAGTGCTTCCCAGACAAGGTAAAGCTAAAGGAGTTCATCATTACCAAGCCTTTATTATATGAAATGTTAAAGGAACTTATTTAGAAAAAAGAAGATCAAAACTATAAGCAGTAAAATGACAACCAACTCACAACTATCAACAATGGAATCTAAAAGAAAAAACAAACTAACTAACTAAGCAAACAATTAGAACAAAAGCAGAATCACAGAAATCGAGATCACATGGAGGGTTATCAGTGGGGCAGGGGAAGGGGAAGAATGGGGAAAAGGTACAGGAGTAAGAAGAATAATTGGTAGGTACAAAATAGACAGGGGGAGATCAAGAACAGTGTAGGAAATGGAGAAGCCAAAGAGCTCATGTGTACAACCCATGGACACAAATTAAGTGGGGGAACTGCTGGAGAGAATGGTGTACCAGGCAGATAGGGGCAAAGAGGAAAAATGGGACAAATGTAATGGCATAATCAATAAAATATACTTAATATAAAAAAGAGAAAAAGGAAAATTTTATAGGCTTTTTAGGCATGAACCTTAACTTCCTGTAGTCCAATATACAAATCTATCTATAATTCTGTCTACTCTGACATTTGTGCCTTGCTATTTCAATGAAATAGATATCCCACCTCAAGACTAATCCTATGTTCTAAACAACTCATTTCTCTATCTAGGATTGTTATTATTCCATCAATACTTTTTTACTTTCTGTACTTTCATAAGTTTCATCTCTATGAACTTCCTTTAAAAAACAGCCCTTTTTTTCTTTTCTTAATAAGTCACCATTAAATTAAAATCTCTCTTCTGCCCTGGCTGGTGTAGCTCAGTGGAATGAGCACAGGCTGCGAACCAAAGGGTAGTCGGTTCAATTCCCAGTCAGGGCACATGCCTGGGTTGCAGGCCAGGTCCCCAGTGGGGGCCACGTGAGAGGCAACCATGCATTGATGTTTCTCTCTCTCTTTCTCCCTACCTTCCCCTCGCTCTAAAGATAAATAAATAAAATTTTTTAAAAAATCTCTCTTCTGATAATTTTCCTTCTGGTGTTATTTCCCTGTCTCTCTTTTCTCCTTTCACTTTTAAGAGTCTCAGCAGAGTGGTCTGTACTCACTGCCTCCATTTCCTCAAACTGGACTTGCTCCTCAACCCAATGTCAACTGTTTCTTACCCACAACACCCCAATGAACCCATTTTTGTAAGGTCAATAAAAGCTCGCTGATTGTCAAATCAAATACTCATTCTTTAGTTCATCATTTACTTGATTCCTCTTTTGTATGTGCCACTGTTAGCCATTTTGTCTTCCTTAAATCTGCTCTCAGAGCTTCTATTACATTCCTTCTCTGTCTCAAATAATTCTTCCTTCTTGCCCTCAGTACATGCTTTGCTTTCCTATCCTTTCACCATTCACACATGTGCCCTCAGAAATATCAGTACTTTAGCTTTCTTGATTAATTAGACATCTTTGGTTCCCAAAACAATAACACCATGGTATATGTCTGTCAAACCCTATATACCTCAATATCTAACCACAACTCATCTCAAAAACATCTCAAGCTGTGCATGTCAAAAGTTGAAATCATCGACTATCTACCTAAACTTACACTTTCCTCCTATATTCACCATCTCAAATAAAGGTACCTCCAGCCACCCAGTTATTCGAACCAGAACTATGAAAGTCAACCTTCATTCCTCATTCCCCACCTCCCACCACCCTCCAACTCGTCCCCTAAGACCTGCCAATTCTAATTCCACGATGTCTCTTCTGTGGTTTTCTTTCTCCCTATCCTCCCTGCCCTGGCTCATGTCCCGATTATCTCTCTTCTGTACAATCTCTCTTCTTATTCCCTAACAATCCATCACTGATACTTTCATTTAAAGTAATCTTCTTTAAATGGAAATATGATCATGAAACATACACACATACACATACACATACCACTTTAGGTTTAAGTCCTGCCTCAGGATCAAGTCCAAAGTCCTAGCATAGTATAGAAGACACTTCCATGTACAGATTTACCTCTGAATACTCCCCACGTTCACTCTACAACTCTACTTCAAGTTCCTTAGAGGTACTATATATTTATATAGTCCCTCTGCCCAGAATCTCCTTACTGTCACTTTATCTGGCAAACTCCTACTCATCTTTCAACATTCAACTCAAAACTCACCCATTCTATAAAAGCTCCCTCCTTACTACAACTACTATAAACTGCTAAAGAAGCTCCCTCTCCTTACCAACAAGATAGAACCTAAGAAATTATTCATAAAACTGTTACTGGTAGACGGCTGGTTGGACCCCAGGGAGTCTCCCTGCTGCCCTGGTCAAGGTGGTGGCAGGGGGAGGTTCTTACACTGAATGCACGAAGCCAGCAAGATAAATGGATAGAGGAAAAAGCTCTCCTCCCCCTTCCAGTATTAGATTGGGGCATGGGACCAGGGGAAGGCTTGCCACATAAGCCACAGAAGTCGAAATGGCCACAGGGGGAGGTGATGGACCACAGAGACCTGTCAGTCTACCCTGGGGAAAGAAGGCAGTGGTTGGGAGTGAACCCACCCAAAGCACACAAAAGTCTGGAGAGCTGGTCATCTCAAGAAAGCACCTGGTCCTCCCCACACCAAAGCTAATACAAACCCAGGGGAACAAAGAAGGCTCTCTCTCTCTCTTGTTCTCTGGCTGTCCACTCATGACCTGCACTTGGAGAGGAGACTTACCTGTTCTCTCCATGAGGGTGTGTGCATGTGTATGTGTCTGTCTGTCTCTCTCTCTCTCTCCGCCCCCCTCACCCCACCTGGTGATACATTCACAGGTGTGTTCCCTCCACCTTGTGGTCCTAGCAGCCACATGGCCTGTGGCAACACAGGCTCTGCACTCAGGCTCCAGGAGGGAGCCTGAAACAGACAGCAGCCCAGGAACAAGCCAAACTACCTGGATTACTGCTTAGCCACTGCCTGCAAGATCCAGAGGACCGTGCTTTAAACTGGAGCAGGACCTCTGGATACTTGCTTTTACCTTGGTCTTGTGAAGGAAAAGAGCGTTGAGATGGGGAGTCCGCCATTATTCCAGATCATGCAGCACCTGAGTAAAACCTCTTTCCTTTTACGCCAGCACCTGCCTCATGAATTTGGCTTTTGTGGCAACAGGCAGCCGAACCCCCATTTTTGTTCAACGACAAAATGAGAGAGAGTGGAAGTTTGCACTCTCTGGAGGCATTTACAGCAAACGGGATCTAGAGTCTACTCTTTGAATACTCATACTGAAGGTTACTTTTATCCTTCTTACTGATATGCTGATATTAGGCATCTTTTCCCAAAAGAGGCCAATTTCATCTGTGATAAAAATCTTTTCCAGTATGCAATAGTTTTGTTTTTTAAGGAGTATATTTTTAATGTTTTAAAAAATGAAGAACCAAAATCTGTTAAAACTCCTAGCCCTATTCTTGACAGGAAATGAATGGTACAAGGGTGTTTATACCATGGGTGTTAACCCATGGTATTCTCATTTACCACTGGCCTTCACTTTGACACTACACACATTTGAACTGGCCTTCGACCTATGAAACTATGTGTGGTGAGAAATAAATTTCACCAGAAATACTATTATCCTGTTTTGCTATAAAGTTCATGAACAAATGCCTAATATTACCCTAGAAATTACCCTAGTGGGCACCACCACTAATGGCTTTCACTGATGCAAAGTTGAGTTGATATTGTTCTTTTTTGAAATGTTTATTTGTTCATGTTTTTGAAAGGGTACTAGCCAGAGCACTCTACACTGTAAAAATTTATTTACACGTCCATCTCCCCTACAGGACTACGAGTTCCTTCAGGGTTTATACCTGGAACAATGCCTAGATCCCAAATAGAAGGCATTATAAAGTGACAGAGAGCCTAAAGCAGTGCCCACAATGTTTCAACATCAAAATTTTCTACAAAGACAAGCACTAGAGTCAATAAACATACTACTTAAAAAGTAAATTCCAGTTCTAGAAGTGCAAAAAATTGGTACTTTAGCTAAAATGCTAAATATAAACAGAATCAGAGAAAGAAAAGGTAGCACTTAAAAGGTTCAAGGAAATCTACTGTAGAAGTACCTGGGAATAATTTACTCTCCTAGCCCTGCCCTACCCTCCTTCGGAAGCTAGAAGAGGACAAACTGCAACAACAACACCTGGCGGTGTTTCTGGACCTCGTTGCCAACAGGAGACAGAGGGTGACAGCAGTCCCTAAGGGCTTTTAGAAAAAATAGCTGCCAGGTGGAAATTTTTGGATGGTGCTGCATAGCCTGGAGCCATTTTTTTTTTTTTTTTTTTGCTTCCTTTCTTAACTACCGAAGATCAGACTGTGGACCATCAGGCTGCAACGAGGGAGACAGCCCCCAAACACCACAGTGATGTGCTCCAAATTACCAACCTAACTCACAAAGGAGAAGAAAATGTGTTGTCAAAGTCTTTTTTTTTAGGGGGACAGGGGACCGCCTGTTAAAAATGCATATTTAGTAGAACATAAAAGTAGAGTCAGGAACTCTGTACCATAATCATAAACGCCAGTCTCAAACTAGGACTAGACACTGTGACTGTAATACACAGTCACAGAGAGCTGAGAAGTGCTAAGCGTCCTGTTATTTACCAATTTTTTCACTGTTTTGACCGGGATTAAGTGTTGGATTAAAAGTTTATCCTAGAGTATGCAGAGAAATCCCACCACACACCATGTGCGGCAGCTAAGTCAGTATGTAACTGAACTGATCGTTGTTCTGACAAAAGCTGGGGCACATGTCAGCATTGGCAGCAACGGCTCAGGAGCACGAGGAGGGAAAGGTACTTACAGAACCAGCTCGTAAGAAAAGCAGAGAAAACGAGAGGCCAATCATTGGAATACCCAGCAATTTAATCCAGGAAATCTTACCGTACCAATATCAAATTCAGTAAGTCCGGCTTGACATTATAAAATAACATTAAAAATAAATATTTTAACATTTTTAAAATATGTACCAAGTCCTCTCTTTTGAACAATTTACATACACTAACTCACTTATTGCTCAAAAGTAGTCCTATTAAAATAACATCATTATAATC
>PVKM010034015.1:0-15724 GCA_004027735.1 Carollia perspicillata
TTTGGGGTGTGTGTGTGTGTGTGTGTGTGTGTGTGTGTGTGTGTTTAAATCCTGGGAGATAAAATAGAAGCCTCGGAAGCCGGCTGTGCTGTAAAAACTGCCTAATCTGCCTTTCATGTTCAGATCATTTGCCTTTCAACAGTGTACGCAAACTCTGAGCCTTGTGTGGACTCAAGATTATCAGCACAACTGCTTTCAGAACATCCTCGGAGCCAGAGTTAGGGAGGCAGGACTCTGAGGAGGAAAGACAGAGAAGGAGAGTTAATCTTCCAACAGCTCCTGGAGTGCAGAAAGGCCCTCAGATCCCTCAGCGCACCTCAACTGTTTGCCTTCTGGCCCGGTTGCCCTGGCTTAGTTGTTGGTTAAATATTTTCTTTGCTTTCCCTTTGGCATGGTGGATTGTGCACGTCTAAACATGGGCCCTTTCCCGCCTGGGCCTACTCTGCTTTTTTCTTGGGGATATAAGGTCCTTGTTTGAAGGGCCTGACCTGGCATGGATGCGGGCAAACAGGAGCAAGGGCAAAGCATCTCTATGAGTACAGTGCTTGGGTTAAGTAGGCCTTTCATTGCAGTCGTCAACGCCTTTTGTTGGTGCCAGACCCTCAGGATTGACCCAGTATTAGCTGTACTTTGAGGTAAGTTGGAGAGGGGTAAATATATCCAGAGCAGCTTCCAGAAGAGACACACTGAACACTGCTTCCTTCTGATTCCTTCATCCAGGAGATCTGCTAAGGAAAACAGAAGCTCCTTAGTGTCAGTTTTGGAGATAAGTAGAATATATAACCAGAGACAGAAAAAACCCCATAGGAAGTTCCCACTTAACATATTTGCTTCTATGATTCTTCATATTTTTATATCCTATCCTTGATTTTCTACTTCCTTTTATAAAATTTCCATGAGTTTGTTTCTTTGGGAAAAAAAGAAATCTTAAATCACATGTAATTATGTTTACTTAGATTCTACTTAATGTCTAAACTCATGAGAACTGAGAGAGGACTGCTTTACTTGGAAAACCCAAATCCAATCCAATGTTTCAAGTGGGGTATGCCAGAAGCTAAAGCCTATTGGGTCTGGGGTGTGGTTTTTCAGTTGTGAAGATGCACTTGTGAACTAGTTGGTGGCTGGTTGCTTAAAAACAGTTACTGTTGCAAGAGATAAAGCTGAAATATGGTGAAGGAAACTGTAAGGGAGAATTCTTAGCCCATTTTTTCTATCCTCAAACTTTCTTCCTTTCTTAAAACCATCAACATTCTGCCTCCAGACTAAATCCAAATAAAATATGACAAACTCCCAAGCAATATTTCCTCCAAAACACCTATCCTGAATCCTTTCTCCTATACTGCCTATTTTAAGGGTTTTGTCTTGTTTTTTAGAATGGTGAATAGAAGAAGTACCAGAAAGAATTTTGTATAAACAAATATGCTCAAACTCTCAAGCTCTTTGTTTATTTATTTATTTGTTTAAAAGATTTTATTTATTTATTTTTTAGAGAGAGGAGAAGGAAGGGAGAAACAGAGGGAGAGAAATATCGAATGGTTGCCTCTCACAAGTGCTCCAAGCGGGGGCTGGATCCACAGCCCAGGTATGTGCCCTGACTAGGAATTGAACTTGTGACCCTTCATCTTGTGGGACAAGGCCCAGCCAACTGAGCAATGCCAGTCAGGGCTTAAACACTTTTTAAAAATTGAGATATAACTGACATACAACATTGTATTAGTTTCATGAAATGTAGACCAGAGTGACTCTAATGAATATTGACAAACTCTCCAAATTTAAACTGTTGTTCAAATGCTAAGACTTTGAAGTCCTTTTGTTATTTTAAGCACTTTGTTATAAAATTTGCAATGGAAACCAGTGAAACCCTGGTAATGGACATGGCACTATGTACATGCCTCATGTACAGAGGCATGAAGATATATATATTCTCATTTTTTTCTTATTTAAATAATTATATTTTATTGATGATGCTATTATAGTTGTCCAAATTTTTCCTCCTTTGTCTCCCTCGCCCTAGCAACCCACACTCCCTATGGCAATCCCCACACTATTGTTCATATCTATGGGTCATGTGCATACGTTCTTTGGCTACTCCATTTCTTATACTGTACTTTACATCCCATGGCCATTCTGTAACTACCTATTTGTACTTCTTAATCCCCTCACCTCTTCACCCATTCCCCCACACACCCTCCCTCCCACCTGGCAACCATCAAAATGCTCTCCGTATCCATGATTCTGCTTCCATTCTTGTGTGCTTAGTTATTTTTTATATCCATTTGTTGATAGATATGTATTTACTGCCATTTTATTATTCATAGATCTGATCTTCTTCTTTTCCTTAAATAAGTCCCGTTAACATTTCATCTAATAATGGTTTGGTGATGATGAACTCCTTTAGTTTTTCTTGCCTGGGATGCTCTTTATCTGCCCTTTGATTCTAAATGACAGCTTTGCTGGGTAGAGCAGTGTTGGCTGCAGGTCCCCACTTTTCATGACTTTGAATGTTTCTTGCCATTCTCTTCTAGCCTGCAAAGTTTCTTTTGATAAATCTGTTGACAGTCTTATGGGAACTCCCCTGCAGGTAATTAACTGCTTTTCTCTTGCTGCTTTTGAGATTCTCTCTTTATCCTTAACCTTTGGCATTTTAATTATGATAACTTGAAATGGGCCTCTCTGCATCCATCTTGTTTGGAACCCTCTGTGCTTCCTGGATTTGCATATCTATTTCCTCCACCAAATTAGAGAAATTTTCTTTCATTATTTTTTCAAATAGATTTCCAATATCTTGCTCTTTCTTTTCTCCTCTGGCACCTGTTGAGGCGAATGATGGACCTATTAAAGTTGTCCCAGAGGCTGTTTATACTATCTTCATATTTTTGGATTCTTTTCTTTTCTTGTTGTTCTGTGGTTGATTTTTGCTTCCTTACGTTCCAAATCATTGATTTGATGTTCAGCTTCATCTACTCTACTATTGTATCCCTGTAAATTGTTCTTTATTTTAATTAGTATATCCTACGTTTCTTATGCTGTTTTTTATGGATGTTTTTTATGCTAGTGAGGTCCTCACTAAGTTCCTTGAGCATTCTTATAACCAGTGTTTTGAACCCTGTATCCGATAGACTGCTTATGTCCATTTTGTCTAGCTCTTTTTATGGAGTTTTGTTCTGTTCTTTCATTTGGGCCATGTTTCTCTGTCTCCTCATTTTGGCAGTCACCCTGTGTTTGTTTCTGTGTATTAGGTAGAGCTGCCTACCTAATGACTCCCTGGCTTGGTAGGGTGGCCTACTGTAGTAGTTGTCCTGTAGGATCCAATGGCACAGCCTTCCCTATCACCCATGCTGGGTACTTGAGGTACACCCTTCATGTTGGCTGAGTATACCCTCCTCTTGTAGTTGAACCTTGGTTGCTGTTGGCAGGCCAATAGGAGGGATTTACCCAGGCCATCAGCTGCAAGGATTGGCTGTGACCACTGACTATCAACCTCCACTTTTGGTGGAGGATTAGCTGTGTTGGGTCAGAGTGGTGGTTGTCCAATGTGATCTGTAGCTATCTAGTGTGTGCACAGGCTCAGGGCTGCCCCAGGTGGTATAGGCCAAGTTCAGCCCCCACCTGTGTTCTGTCCAGAGCCACCCTGCCTGAGATATAAAGCCATATGAGATGGCTGCTACTATGTGCTGGGCTTGGAAATTCACAGGCTAAGCCAAGCTATGAACCTCGCTGGGTGCTGCTAGTACAGGGCCTGGGGCCACTTAGCAAGAGGTATGAGGTCTTGGGGCTGACTGAGACTGGCTGTTGCTTGAGAAAATTTAAGAAGTTGTGAAGCATGAGCAAAGACCAATAATTCATATGGAAAAGTCACTGCTAACAGTTGGAGTGGGCCTGTAAACTGGGTGGACAGAGCCTCAGGGGATCTCCAGGGTGGGGCACATAGTGTTAGCCAGGTGATAGAGTCTCAGATATGGCACCAGCTTGTTGGCCATGTGGATCTGTGGAGGGAGTGTTCAGAAAAGGGACACTGGCCTTTGTCTACCTTTCTGTTTAGAAGAGAGCTATCCTCATATTCCCACCTTTATGCCAGACACTTCAGTTTCACCCTAAATGGCCACTGGTGTTTTTCAAGCTGATACCCTGGTGATGGAGCTCACAGGGAGTGAGTCTGAGTAAGTCTGTGTGTGGGTTCTTTAAGAACTGCTTGGGACTCCAGAAATTTCTTCTACCGACTCAATCTCCCCTGGTTTTTGCAGCCAGAAGTTATGGGGACTTATCTTCCTGGCACAGGCACCCTGGGCTGGGGGGTGTGGTGTGGGGTGGGGGACTCCTCACTCTCAAGATATCACTCTCAAATTTTTATCCACCACGTGGGATGTGGAACCAGCCTGTCCCTTATCTGCACCCCTCCTACCAGTCTGAATGGATGTGGTCTCTTTAATTCTGTAGTTGTTAGACTTCCATTCAGCTCTATTTCTGGGGGTTCTCAGTGATGATTGTTCTGTAGTTTAGTTGTAATTTTGATGTGGTTGTGCAGGAGGCAAGTTAGTGTTTACCTATGCCACCATCTTCACCAGAAGTATATATAGAGAGTCTCATTTTTAAGAAGCTTACCACCCTGTAGTCCAGGCAAGACTTACAAATGAGTCAGTTGGAGAGTAGTATTTGATGGACCCTAGTCTAGTCTTTAATTTAGTGCTTTTCATGTGAAAAGAGCTCAGTTGCTATTAGATAAATAAAATGCTAAATTGTGATGGCCAGTCAGTAGCAAAACTGGACCTTAGGAGATCACGTCAGTTGTCAATAGTTGGTGTAGTCAGTATGTAGGTTGTATGCGCATGAGCCAGGTAGGGAAGAACAATGGGAAGAGGTCGAATTGGTTAGAATGAGGGTATTTCAGGTTTGGGACAATTAGTGAAAAGACCCAAGAAACAACGCCTTGGGTGGATTAAAGAATATGTTCTCAGTGAGGACCAGTAATAGATTAGGAGAGATTATAGGTGATCCTTGAACAACTCAGGAGTTTGGGGTGCCAATACCCAATGCAGTAAAAAATTTATATATAACTTTTGAGTCCCCCCAAACTTAACTACTAGAAGCCTACTATTGAGCAGAAGCCTTACTGATAAAATAAACAGTCCATTAATATATATTTAGTATGGTATATGTATTATGTTATATACTGTATACATATTATATACTATATTCTTAATAATAAAGTGAGCTAGAGAAAAAGGAAATGCTATTATGAAAATCATGATGAAGAGAAAATACACTTATAGTACTGTACATAATTATAGACAAAAATCTGCATACAAGTGGACCTGTGCAGTTCAAACTTGTGTTTTTCAAGGGTCAACTGTAATTGTATAAGGAGTTGAAAATCAGCTAGAACTGAGACTTGGCTAAAGCCAAGTTAATAAATCTATGAGGAAGCTATTATGGATTTGGAAGGAGAGACATGCATGTAGTAAATTTCTTAGGATGAAGCAAAACTCATTGCTTTAAATTGGATGTAGCAATGTGAACTGTTAAAAAAAATTGTTTAATTAAGAAACTTAAAAAAATAATTGTGGTAAAATACACAGAGCATGAAATTTATCATCCTAATGATTTTTAAGTGTACAATTTAGTATCATTAACTATATTCACGCTGTGCAACCATCACCAATCTTCATCTATCTCAAGAACTCTTTCCACCTTTCCAAACTGAAATTCTATAGCCATTAAACAACTGCCAACCCCTGCCCACCTTAGACATTAGCAACTGCCATTCTACCTTCTTTTTCTATATTTTATTACTTTCGGTACTTCATATAAGTAAAATCATATAGTATTTGTCTTTTTGTGACTGTCTTTTTCATTTAGAATAATATCCTCAGGTTCTTCCCATTATTCTATGTGTCAGGATTTTCTCTTTTTTTAAAGACTGAATAAAGTATTCCATTGTATGTATATGCCATATTTTATTTATTACTCATCTATTAATGAACATTTGGGTTGCTTACCACTTCTTAGCTATTGTGAATAATGCTGTTATGAACATCAGTGTATGGGTATCTTTTTAGACCCTGCCTTCATTTATTTTGGGTATATATTGCAAAAGTGACAATTACTGGATTATACAGTAATTGTCACTTTTGAGGAACCACCATACTGATTTCTATAGTGGGTGCATTTTAAATTTCCACCAAAAGTACAGAAAGGTTTCCATTTCTCCACAGTCTTGCCAATGCTTGTTTTGTTTTTGATTTTGTTTTGAATTCTATTTTATAGGAACTGTCTCCATGTGTATGAGGTCATTTGTCATTGTGATTTTGATTTGCGTTTCCCTGAAGACTAGTGATACCGAGCACCATTGTATATGCCTGTTGGCCATTTGTATATCTTTGGCCATCTTTGTATATCTTTGTATACCTTTGTATATCTTTGGAGAAGTATGTATTCAAGTCCTTTGCCCATTTTAAATCATTTTTGTTGTTGTTGTTGAGTTTTAGGAGTTTTTTAAATATATGTTTTGGATATTAGTTCCTTATCATCTGTGGGATTTGCAAATATTCAAGTCCTTTGTCCATTTTTGAATCTGGTTTTGTTTGTTGTTATTGTTAAGTTCTAAGGGTTCTTTACATATTCTGGAAACTAGACCCTTATCATATATATGATTTGCAAATATTTTCTGCCATTCTAGGTGATGCCTTTTTACTCTGTTGATAGTGTCCCTTGATGCTAAAATATGTTCAATTTGTCTCTTCTTTTGTTGCCTGTGTCTTTGATGCCATATTCAAGGAATCATTGCCAAATCCAATATCATGAAGATTTTCACCTATGTTTTCTTTTTAGAGTTTTATAGTTTTAAGACTTACATTTAAGTGTTTGATCCATTTTGGGGTAATTTTTGTATAGGTATATGTAAGGCAAGGGCCCAATTTTGTTCTTTTGCATCTTGATATTCAGTTTTCCAAAACTAATTGTTGTATTTTTCCCTATTGGATGGTCTTGGCACCATTGCTGAAAATCATTTAACCACATATATAAAGGTTTATTTCTGGGCTCTCTATTTTATTCTACTGGTTTATAGGCCTGCCTTTATGCCAGTACCTCATTATTTAGATTTTGTAGCTTTATGATTAAGTTTTAAAATTAAGAATTATGAGAACTTCAGCTTTGTTTTTTTATCTTTTTCAAGATTGTTTAGGACTATTTTGGGTCCCTTGAGATTTTGTATAAATTTTAGGAAAGAGTTTTCTATTTCTGCAAAAAAAAAAATGTCATTAGGACTTGATGCAGGACTATAGCACTGCATCTATAGGTGACTTTGGGTAGTACTGGTATCTTAACAATGTTAGGTCTTACAATTCATGAACACAGGATACTTCTCCATTGATCCGTGTCTTATTTAATTGCTTTAAAAAACATTTTATAAGTATATTTTTCAAGTATACAAATCTTTCACCTTGTGGGCCAGTATTTTTTAAAGCATTTTTATTTTATATATTTTTGGTGCTATTGTAAATGGAATTGATTCCTTAATAAAAGCAGAAGTTGTGCTTTTCCTGATGGTTCTTCTTCCTCCATTGCACTCTACTTGTCTTGAAGACCGGCTGATACTAATTAGGATGAGAGTGTAGGCCACCCAGAGAGTCACCTTTGCCCTAGGAAGTGGCTACAATTCTGAATCTTCAGAAGGAGGAAATCAGGGCTGAATTAGTGTGGACCTGAGGTTGTTCAAGGTCTGAGCCTTACAGACAGACATATTATCTAAAGTGCTTTATGCAGAGCACAAGTACGCATAACTTTCTTCCAAATGCTAATTCAAGCAAAGGGAAGAGAAATCTAGCCACTTTGGGAAGGCTAGTCAATTTTTAAAGTTTGATTCTAGTAAAAATCAGAAGTGGTAAACAGTATGTCCTTAGCTATGCCATCTACTCGTGCTAATTCTGCTTTGATCTTTTCTAGCTTGTTTCCCTATTTCCCATTATCTCCCTGCCTGCCTCGTTTTTCCAAGTTCCCTTTCCTCAGTCTCCTTAACAAAATATACCTATCTCGCTGATCCCCTCAGCTCCTTGCTGGGCAAAAGCTAGCTTTTCTCGGAATATGAACTCTTACAAAGCAAGAACAGGTGAAGTCTTTGCATTTTACAAGGTGACAGCAGCTTCATCTGAGCAAGGTGACATGAATCAGTCTGATCCTGGTGACTTTAGTAGCCCACAGACTGAGAGGGAAAGTGATGCTTGGGTTTTGCCTAGATCTGGACCTGATTTGACGGTGGACAGAGAGGCCAGGGTCAGACGACTTGGAGGCAAGATGACATGCTGGCCTCTGAGGAAAAGCAGCTGCAGCAGTGAAGGGGCCCCAGGAGCTGACCTCATCCCTGCCTTCGAGTGGATTGTCACAAGGTCTCAGGGAGCCTGGAGCTGTAATTGATATTGGTCTCTTAATGACCCGTTGCTAACCTTAGAGTTTCCTACAGGCTTGATTTGGGGAGGGGTTTACCCTTGAACTATGAGGTTGCAAGAACCTCAGTGTGCTCCAGCAGGAGTCTGTTAACTAAACTTCAGAAATGAGGACGATTTGTTTACAAATCACAGCCTGCTGAAAACTGGAGGGCCCCAAACTGCTTGGACCGGCCAATTATCACAGCATGGGTTACTGTAGAGGGGGGAGGCTTGCAGGCAACAGTCTCAGGTCACACCTCTGGACCTCTGTCAGATGTCACCAATGTGACCACTGTGGGTGGGTAACAGGCCTCCATCTCCACACATCCTGGTGACTCCCTCCTTTTCTAGAGACCACCCGAGACCAGGGGTGCGTATTTTTTTCTCCACAGTGGGAAGCAGGGCTTGGCAGCGAGCAGCATTTGGGATTCTGCTTTGTGTCTGGCTGCTCCACAGAACTGTTTGCAACGTGAATTCGAGACAAAGCCCGCAAACATTTCACTGCATAAGGAGCATTTTATCTCCCTTTCCAGAACCTCCAAGAGAGCCAAGCTTGGTGGCTTGCCAAACAGGCTCTACTCCTAATGTCTGATCTAGCGTAAGTGTTGTTGATTGCCATTCACCTATTGAACCTCACATCCAGTGCTCTGGATGTGAAACGAAGGAGACTATAGCGGAGGGAAGCTGGAGGAGGAAGACAGTGCCAACGATCCCTCAGGCAATGGGCGATGGGCTAAGTGCACAGACAGGTTTAGGTAGACCAGAAGAAAAAAAAACACACAGAAACCCCAAACAAAGGCAAACACTTCTTTCCTACTTCCTTCCTACCATGCACCTAATTTGTGTTGCTGGAGGCTGAAGATTGATTACTGTTTTGGGGCTTCTGATTATAAACCCATATGTGTGGAATTCAGCTGTGAGATTAGGACCTTCCTTGCTGAACCAATGGAATCTCATGTTATTAAACCTTCTCTCTCAACTTGCCACCTGTTCGTCTCTTTCCTTGGCCCTAAGACCCTGAGCCCATTTCTCCTTTCATCTTTGTTGCCTGTTAATTCTTGTTTCATCAGGTGGAGGGCTTGTTCTGGAAATGAAGGTTTTGGGGACCAAGTTTCTTTGGGTAGAGCGGGGAGTCCTGAATATTTCAATAATCACACCTTCCCCTGTGCCTCCTGAACTTATTCCCTCTCACATGCATCTGACGCCTTTAATTTATAGCCTTGAACCCAAAGGGATCTTTGTCAGTGTATGTAATTTTGTCTCCAACCAGATTGTCAGACTGGATGGAATCAGCTCCAAAGCCACTTCCGAGAAGCTCTAGAATTCTCTGATTCTAAGTATTTTAAGTGTTCCGACTGAATCTTGGTGACTTCATCTTTATATGGACCCCATCTTTAATGGCATCTGGCATTAAATACATGTTTACAGTTACCATCCTCTTGGGGCATTCAGAGTGATTGCCTGAGAAGTTTTCTGGTTGAGCATTGGGGTGGGCAGCACCATTCACTCCAGATTAAAGTCAAGAGGCAGGAGCCACAGTGACCAATGTCTTCTCCAAACTCCTTAGTAATAGGAGAGCCCAAATGCCACTTCTTAACAACTGTGAAGCCATGACAATAGGCCTCATAAATTTTCATTGCAGTTTCAGAGGATGTGGTATCTTTTACTTCCCGTCCCAGACTATTTCGCATTGTTGCGCGATGGAACAGGTGCGTCATATCAAGGCGTGGCCAATTCCAGCTGTGAAGGAGGACTGCCATTGGGTGTGCCACAGCGATGTAGGGACAACTTTCAGAGGTGCTATAGGCCCTGAAGTCCCCACTCACAAGCTGCCTGGACACTAGGTCTAAAGCAGGACATTAAAACGTCAGACTGGGAAGAGACCAGATCCGCCATTCCAATTTTACAGATGAAACGTGGGCTCCTATGGGGTGATAAGATCTGCTAGCTGCATGCTGACCCACTGTCATATATCAGGCATACTTTCTTCTGATTTTGCTTCTTCCATAAAGACAGGGCAGGAATGAAGAGGTAGAGGATAAGGAAGGAGCAGGGGAGAGAAATGTCAGAAATCTCCACCGTGTTCCCAGGATACTCTGTTTATACCAGTTTTATTGTAGGTTGCTTGCATCATGGAAAAACTCAAACATGAACAAGTTGTCATCGACTCCACTGTAAAATAACAGGCCATTAATGAAACCACTGAGGGACTCAGAGATGGTCCTTGCAAAGTACCAGGTGTTCACTTTTCCCTGAATGCACTTTCCTTCCATAAATTCTTTAGCAGAGCTGTAAAGATGGACCTAATTTGGGTTATGTCTACACGAACAAAAATGCATGAATCAGGGTTCAGTTGATTTATTTTCCAAACATTGAAATTTTAAAATAATTTCGGATTTACAGAAAAGTTGTAGAAATGATAGGAAGAATTCTCATACAACCACTACTCGGATTCCCTGATTATTAAAGTTTTAGCACGTGCCTCATCATTTTCTCACGGTGGTATACTGGAGTTTGTTCTGGCTTGGGAGAGCCGATTGCTAACATTTCTGGGACTTGGGGAGCTAGCTGTTTGGTTTGGCCATTGTTAAACATGAAATTATTTTAGCTTACCATTAAGTTATATTACAAGTACAGAGGCAGTCCCGATCAGTGTGGCTCAGTGGGTTAGGCATCATCCCACACAGCGAAAGGTGGCTGGTTTAATTCCCAGTCAGGGCACATGCCTGGGTTTCATATTTGGTCCCTGGACAAGGTGCGCAGGACAGGCAACGGATCAGTGTTTCTCTTTCACATCGATGTTTCTCTTACTCTCTTTCTCTCTCCCTTCCCTTCTCTCTAAAAATAAAATAATCATATCTTTAAAAAAAGTAAAGAGGCAGATGCCAGTGACTAACATCTCCTCCAAATTCTAAACTCGTATCAACATTTAATACCTACAATTCATCTCTTCTTAGTCATTTTACTAATATTTATGCTCTGGAGGTGATTTCCCTGTATTCTATTCTATGTTATAGAATGCTACCGAGCATTTCTTTCCAATTTGGTATTCGGTGAGCTGCCATGAAGACAAGTCAGGGCTTGACTTATTGTTTTATTGTTGGTCTAGACTTAAGAAAGTGATGAGACTGTGCTAATAATACAGACTATAGTGCGTTATGTCCGCAGTTGTTACACTGAATAGCAGCTTCAGGTTGCACAGATATAAGGGTTAGGTAAAAATCACTAAAAGCATTCTGTGAGAATCAATTAGTTATATAGAATTTATAATAAAGGGGGTTGCACATTTAATGATTTTCTAAATGTGTACTGCTTGTACACGTATATGCATGTATTATTTTTGGAGAACTGGTTTTTAAACACCAACACACGACTATATACACATATTTTTTCTAAGAGGAAGTTGCAAACATAGTGTCCCTTTACATCTAAATACTTCATAATTTATTTCCTTAAAAATTACGTTTTCATATGCAACTAGAGTAAGCCATCAAACCCAGGAAGTAAACATTAATACAAGACTATTATGTAATTACTGGTCTTACTGGAAATTTGCCAATTTTCCTAATAATGTTTTTTATTGTCCAGGATGTAATCCAGAATCACTCATTGCACTAAGTTCTCTTGTCTGTATGTATCCTTTAATTTGGAATAATTTCTCATTAAATTTTTAAAATTACTTTAATATTTTTTAATGGTACAGGCCAGTTATTTTGTAGAATGTTTTATAATTTTGATTTGCCTGATGTTTTCTCATGCTTCTATTTTTTAAAAAGATTTTTTTTTAATTTTAGAGAGAGGGAGGAGGGGAGGAAGTAAGGGAGAGAACCATGGATGTGAGAGAGAAACATCCATCGGTTTATGTGCCTGAATCGGGACAGAACCTGCAACCCAGGCATGTGCCCTAAGCGGGGATGAAGCTTGCAACCTTTCACTTTGTAGGATGACACTCAACTGACTGAGCCACACCGGTCAGGGCTCATATTTCTATTTAGATTTTGTGTACTTCATAGGAAAACCAAAAACGTGATGTTGTGTGTCTTCTCAGTATTTTACATCAGAGGTGTATAATGCCAGTTTGTGTTCTTATAGGTGATACATTTTTATCACTTTGTTAAGGCATTTGTCTACCAGGTTTCTCTATTGTAAGGTTATTATTTTCCCTTTGAAATTAATAAGTATTTTGTGGGGAGAGAATTCGAGACTACACAAGGATTCAGTTTCTGATCAAAGTTTTATCCATTGATGATTCTTGAGTGTGTTAATTATTATTACAGTGGTAATCATGTGTTTATTTTCTAATGTTATTTTTCACATTTATGAATTAGCCTTTTCCAATAAGCATGATTTTCCCTTTCCTCCTATTTATTTATTTGTTTATATTATCTCAGTATAGACTAGAGATTCCCTTTTTTATTCAATAGGTTGTTGTCCCTTCCTATGATTATTTACTTTGATGTTCAGTTTGTCCCAGATTTCACTGATGGGAGTCCCTTCCACCTGGCTCCTATGTATTTCTATAAGTCTAGTTTATTGTGGTATAATTTGCATACAGAAAAATTCAACCTTTTAAAGAGAAGAGTTGGATAAGTTTAGAGAAATGTATACAGTTGTATAACCACCACCGCAATCAAGATATAGAACATTTTCAGCACCTAAGAAGGTTCTCTTCTGCCCTTTGGTATCAACCCTTTTTCTCTACTACCAGTTCCTGGGTATCACTTCTCTAATTTTTATCTCTAAAATTGCTTTTTCAGAGTGTATTTTTGTTTGTCTTTTTTCATGTAGCATAATTATTTTGAGATTCATCCATGTTGTTGCATGTATTAATGTTTATTGCTGAGTAATATGCCATAGCATGGACATACCGCAGTTTAAAAAAAACATTTTATTTGGCATGACTGGGTTATACATTTCTATTTTTTGTAAAAATTTTTAAATTTTATGTTATTGGTTATGCTATTACAGTCGTCCTGATTTTCCCACTTTTGCACCCCTCCACCCAGCCACCCCACTCCCTCAGGCAATCCTCCTCACCATTGTTCATGTCTATGGCTTGTATGTATAAGTTCTTTGGCACTCTATTTCCTATACTGTACTTTACATCTCCATGGCTATTCTGTAACTACCTATTAGTACTTCTTAATCCCCTCACCTCTTCCCCCATGCTCCTCCTCCCCACTCCCATCTGGCAACCTTTGCTTACCTACTTTTCCCTTGCTTTTAAGAGTCTCTCTTTCCTTAACCTTTGGCCTTTTAATAATAATGGGTCTTGGAGTGGGCCTCCTTGCATCCATCAGCATTGGCACTCTGCTTCCTGGACTTGCATGGGACTCCATTTCCTTCACCGAATCAGGAAAGTTTTCTTGCACTATTTTTTCAGATAGATTTCCAATTTCTCATTCTTTTTCTTCCCCTTCTGGCACCCTTTGGGGCAAATGTTGGACCTCTTAAAGTTGTCCCAGAGGCTGTTTATACTATCCTCATATTTTTGGATTCTTTATTTTTCTTCTTGTTCTGTGTGGTTGATTTTTGCTTCCTTATGTTCCAAATCATTGATTTGATTCTTGGTTTCATCCATTCTACTGTTTTTTCCCTGTAAATTGTTCTTTATTTTAAGTAGTGTATCCTTCATTTCTGACTGGGTCTTTCTTATGCTGCTGAGGTCTTCACTAAGTTCCTTGAGCATCATTATAACCAGAGTTTTGAACCCGGTATCCGATAGATTGCTTGTGTCCATTTTGTCAGCTCTTTTTATGGAGTTTTGATCTGCTCTTTCATTTGGGCCATGTTTCTTTGTCTCCTCATTTTGGCAGACTCCCTGTATTTGTTTCTGTGTATTAGGTAGAGCTGCTATGACTCCCTGTCTTGGTAGGGTGGCCTACTGTAGTAGTTGTCCTGTAGGATCCAGTGGCACAGCCTTCCCTATCACCCATGCTGGGTATTCGAGGTGCACCCTTTAAGTGGGCAGAGTGCACCCTCCTCTTATAGTTGAGACTTGGTTGCTGTTGGCAGGCCAATGGGAGGGATTTACCCAGGCCATCAGCTGCAAGGACTGGCTGTGACCACTGACCACTAACCTCTGTTCTCCACGGAGGATCAGCCGTGCACAGGGATGGTGGTGGTGCTATAGCTATCCACTGGGTGCACAGGCTCAGATGTTTTCTGAGTCATGCAGGCCAAGTTCAGCCCTGACCTGTGTTTTGCCTGGGGCACCCTGCCTGAGCTGTGAAGCAATCTGAGATGGTTGCTACTTGTACTGGGCTTAGAGATTCTCAGGTGAAGCAAAGCTGTGAATCTACTCTGGCTGCTGCTAGGGCTCACTGAAGCCAGCTGTTGCTTGTTTGATAGGATAAGAACGGCTGGCCAAGACCAGCCATTCTTATGGAAAAGCACCTTGGGTGAGTCCATAAGTTGGGTGGAGTGGAGCCTCTGTGGATCTTTAAGGTGCGTCACACAGTGTTAGCCAGGTTGATGGAGTCTCAGCTATGGTACCAGCCTACTGGCTCTGTGAGGGGAGGGCTCAGCAAAGAGAAATTGGCCTCTGCTTGCCCCGATGCCAGACATTTCAGTCTCTCCCTGTATACCACTGGTGCCCTTCAAGCTGCCACCCTGCTCATGGAGGTTAGAGGGAGTGAGTCTGAATAGGTGAGTCTGTGCGTGTGTTCCCCAAGAGGCACTGCTTAGGACTCCAGCAACCTCCTCCACCAACTCAGTTTCTGCTGTTTTTTTGTAGCCAGAAGTTGTGGGGACTTATCTTCCTGGCATTGGAATCCTGGGCTGGGGGGAGCCTGGTGTTCCTGGGAAGTCTGAGACTCCTTGCTCTGAGGTATCCCTCCCAAATTTTTATCCAGTGGGTGTGGGGCCAGCCCTTTCCACATCCATGCCCCTCCTACCAGTGGATGGATGTGGTTTCTTCAATTCCGTAGTTGTCGGACTTCCATCCAACTCGTTTTTGTAATTGTCAGACTTCCATTTAACTCAGTTTCTTATGTTCCTGAGTGATGGTTGTTCTATATTTTAGTTGTAGTTTTGATGTGGTTGTATGAAGAGGTTAAGACATATCTGCCTACATTTCCATCTTGACCAGAAGCCTTCTTACGTTTCTAGTTTTAAAGTGTTTTCCAGATGTTTCAAATGAAGCCAGATGAGTGACTATCACTAAGCAATGAATTGAGATACTCAGGGAGTTATCTTAATGAAGAGATAAGAATAATCTCTAATTACTGCATTAATTTTATATAAGTAGATGCTTCTGAAGGGTTTGCAGTATTTTAAGTTAATAAGCAGTTAAAATACTG
>PVKM010034016.1:0-15729 GCA_004027735.1 Carollia perspicillata
TATTCTGTAGAAAAAATAGCTATCATTTAATCATTTGGAAATTAAAACCATAATTTCAAAAGTTTTTTTTTAATGTGATCTTATTCAGATCACATAAATGATAGTTTTGACTATAAGGACATTAAAAATCAGTACATTATTAGGTATCCACTGTGTGTTAAATCTTTTATGAGACTTTTACTCATTTTAGCATTGAAAAATCTTCATTAACAGCTCCTTAAAGTAGATGTTATCTTCATTTTACATATGGAGAAATGGATTGATCAAAAGACTTTCTATCCTATGAAATTAAACTTAATGTGAAAAGTTTGGGATTATCAGAACATGATTCATGAGCTATAGTATATTCAATTACTTTGAGCCTGTTTTCTGATTCTTCATGTGTCCAAGGTTCTTTCTTCTGAGATGGCATGTCCAACGGGAAGCAGCTGTGAGGACTACTGGCTGAGGGTGCCTATAAGGGAGGAGAGCACTCTGGCCAGAACCTGTGGCTACATGGCTGTCCACACCTCATTTCCTAGAGCAGAAAGGTTTGTCACTGATTCTGGGTTTCTGTCTGGGGAAACCTCTGGATATATAGCTTAGTTATATGAAGCAGACACCAACTGACCTGGGTACTACAAAACAACGTTGAAAATCTATCATTTAGCACCTCAGTGATTAATGCAGAGGAGAAGGAACAAGGTGATTACTTTTACTGAATAATTCCACAGAATAAAAATTTATTGACTACCCCTTCCTGACAGAGGCAAGGTGAACCAGCATATGCACTCAAGGGCTCTTCACAGCCTCACCCAGGCCTCGGCTATCCTGGTTCTCATGGGCTTTTCATCCCTTCCACACTCTGGCTTGTTTCTGCCCCGGGGCCTTTATACCTGCTCCGTGTTTGCCTGGGGCACTCATTCTCCGTGTCTGCATTTGGTGGATGCAGCCACATCTTTTAGTTCGTAGCACTAAATATTACTTCCTCCACACAGCCACCATACCCATCCAAAGAAGGAGTGGCTCACCTCCTCCAGCTTTTCAGTTTCGTCCCGTTCCCATTACAGTTTATGGTATTAAGGGCTGTCAAAGTCGATCAGTTGTATTTGTCTGCTTGTTCTTTTGTGCTTATTTTCCGGCATCTTTTTTCACCATTGTATTCCTAATGTCTAATGCAGCCCTCTGAGAGGAAATGCATGGTGTATTTGCAGTAAAGACGGAAGATGTTGGGAGTGGAAGAACGAGTGGGCAGTGGGTGTATTTCTGCTGCGAAACAGTGGGGTCATGAGGCAGAAACAAGAATGTTATGACCCTTACCTCTAGAAGCTGAAAAAAGACAAGGGGATAACGATGAGAGGAGAACTGCAGCAGACAAAAGGGCTATTGGCAGAGAGGGATGAGGCATGAGGAGGGGCAGAGAAGGTATTGTGGAGGGAGAGCTGTGCTGAGCCTGGAAGAATGCAGAAGGAGAGTGTTTCTTTTAGGCAGTGGACAGCAGGGCACCGGCATTGAGGGCTGCAAACTGGGTGCCATAGCTGACTCACAGAGTGCTGTGGGGAATTGTTAGGATGAAGTAACTCACTCACTCACCTAGTACATTCTCAGAGTACTGACAATGTGCTAGCACTGAATTAAAAGCACAGGGCACAAAATGAGCAGGGCAGATACAGTTCCTACTCTGAAGAAACTGACAGTTTCAGAGATCCATTTGGACCCAATGGATCCAAACAGGCAGGTATCCATTTATGCATGCCCCCAAGGGCCATGCCCAACACTCTATAGTCTGTGGATCACGTCGTGAGGCCTGTTTGTAGACTGATCTCTTTGGCAACACTATGGGCAGATCTGTGGAGTCCAGACTAGGACCGTGAAGATGGTGGAGCAGGAGGCTCAGAGCAGAGTGAGCCAACTATGCGATGGATGGCCCCAGGGCAGGAGGTGTGACTGGGTGAAGGCCATGCAGGACTGCGTGACTAGGAACTGAGGGATAAGGAGGGGGAGAAAATCAATGGTGTCTTCTGAGATGGGGTAAAAGAAACAGCAGGTGGGGCTGAGGGTAGGGGGCTTGGGTCAGGCCTCTTCCCACTTGAGCTGTCCCAGAGGCAGGATCAGGCAGCTTACCTGTGCCTGAGCCAACACTGTCACTCCAGTGCCCTCACCACAGGTCCTAGACGGAACACACAACTCTGTAAATACAGCCGGGGCTTAGAAGCCTCCATCTAGCCTTACCCCCATAGGCCACCTCACCAGAAACAGCCAGCTGAATGGGATTTTCTGACTGGCTGTGTAACACACTGTTCTCGTTTTTTGCTGTGGCCGCAGGCTGATTTTGATTGATCCTCTTTGGGGAGCATTTTCCTAGCCTTTCCTGACCTGTGCCCTTAATATCCAGGGCAACCTCGTCAGGTATTTCCAAAAGCCATGGTTACAGCAGAGCAGTGCCTGGAGCTCCAGAGCTATGCGGTGCCATAAGGCCGAAAGCCCTTCCAGGGCTCATGCTCCCTGCTGCCTATATGGCAGGTCCCAGTCCCGGCTGGGCCTCCCGTTCTTCCTCCTCACTCCCTCAATTTCTCCCCGTCCCGGCAGAACCCTGAGCCTCCCTGAGTGGTTGCTATACCCTTGTTCCTAATGGTGACTCTCCCTTTCAGTTTTGGTTCCTTTAGATTTATGTGTTACCTCCTTTAGTAAAATTCCACCTGGCACGGGGACACAGACATCAGACGGAAAGTGGGAGGGAGGAAGGGAGGGTGGAGGGAGGGAAGGAGTGAGGAAGGAAAGAGGGGTGGTAGGTGTCACAGGGAACAGGACTTCCATCTAGGAGTTCTCCCCTGTTATTCATAACAGCTAACAGGAGGCTGATTTGGCTGATCCTGGGCCTCTGATTTCATTTTGTAGCTTCTTTTTAAAATAATTTTTATTGACTTTATTAGATTGACATGGGTTAATAAAATTACATAGGTTTCACGTGTACAATCCAATAATACCTCATCTGTACATTGTACTGTGAGTTCACCACCCAAAGTCAAGTCTCCTCTGTCACCATTCACCCCCCTTTTACCCTCTTCTACTTCCCCTGCCCCCTTTTCCCTCTGGTCATCACCATACAGTTGTCTGTGTCTATGAGATTTTTTTTATGCTTAATTCCTTCACCATTTTTATCCAGCTCCCCAACCCCACTTCCATCTGGCCAACCTGTTTGTTCTCTGTATCTGTAAGACTGTTTCTGTTTTGTTGATTTTGTTAATTAGATTCCGCATATCAGTGAAATCATATGGTATTCATCTTTCTCTGACTGGCTTATTTCACTTAGCGTAATATACTCCCGGTCCATCTATACTATTGCAAAAGGTAAAATTTCCTTCTTTATTACAGCCAAGTAGTATTCTATTGTGTAAATGTATCACAGCTTTTTTTATCCACTTATCTACTGATAGGACTTGGGCTGCTTCTAAATCTTGACTATTGCAAATAATGCTGCAATGAAGATAGGTATGCATATATTCTTTCAAACCAGTGTTTCAGGTTTCTTCATATAATTCCAGAAGTTGAATCACGGGGTCATAAGGCCGTTCCATTTTTAATTTCTAGACAAAACTCCATACTGTTTTCTACAGTGATTGTACCAATTTGCATTCCCATCAAAAGTGCAAAAGCGTTCCCTTTTCTCCACATTCTTGCCAGCACTTGTTTGTTGATTTATTGATGACAGCCATTCTGATAGGTGTGTGGTGATATCTCATGGTTTTAATTTGCATTTCTCTGATGATTAGTGATGCTAAGAATCTGTTTATGTTTATTGGACATCTGTATGTCCTTTTTGGAGAAATGTCTATTCAGGTCCTTTACCCATTCTTTTAATTCTTTCTTTCTTTCTCTGTGTGTGTGTGTGTGTTGAGTTGTATAAGTTCTTCGTGTATTTTGGATATTAATGCCTTATCAGATATATCATTGGCAAATGTGTTCTCTCAGTCACTGGGCTGCCTTTTCATTTTATAGATGGGTTCCTTTCCTGTGCAAAAACTTTTTAGTTTGATGTGGTCCCATTTGTTTATTTTCTCTTTTGTTTCCCTTGCCTGAGGAGATATATAAGAAAAAATATTGCTACAAGAAATGTCAGATTTTTCTTCCTATGTTTTCTTCTCAGATTTCTATGGTTTCCAGTCTTACATTTAAGTCTTTAAACCATGTTGAATTTATTCTTGTGTTTAGTGTAAGAAAGTGTTTTAATTTCATTTGTTGCACATATCTGTCCAATTTTTCCAATGCTATTTATTGACTAACTACCCCAGTGTATGTTCTTGCCTCCTTTGTCAAGTATTAATACACTACAAAGGTGTGGGTTTATTTCTGGGCTCCCTATTCTGTTCCATTGATCTATGTGTCTGTTTTTAAGCCAGTGCCATGCTGTCTTGATTTCTATGGCTTTGTAGGATAGTTTGATATCAGGTAGCGTGATTCCTTTAACCTTGTTCTTTTTTCTCAAGATTGCTATTACTATTCAAGATCTTTTGTGGTTCCACATAAATTTTGGAGATATCTGTTCTACTTCTGTGAAATACAACATTGGCATCTTGATAGGAATTCTATTCAATCTATGGATTGCTTTGGGTAGTATGGACATTTTAATGATGTCTTTTTTGTTTAAGTATATTTTATCGATTATATTATTACAGTTGCCCCATTTCCCCCTCCTCCCTGTACCATCCCCCTCACCCTCTAACACCTGCCAGCCCCCCACCCCCAGAGTTCACGTCCATGGGTTGTACATATAAGTTATTTGGCTTCTCCATTTCCTACACAATTATTAACTTCCCTGTTTTGTGCCTATTAATTATGCTTCCTATTCCCTGTACCTTTGCCCCCCATTGTCCCTCTCCCTCTCCCCATTGATAACCTTCCATGTGATCTCCATTTCGGTGAATCTGTTCCTGTTCTAGTTGTTAGCTTAGTTTTTGTTTTTGCTTTTTAGGTTCAGTTGTTGATAGCTGTGGGTTTGCTGTCATTTTACTATTCATAGCTTTTGATCTTCTATTTCTTAAATAAGTCCTTTTAACATTTCATATAATAAGGGCTTGGTGGTGGTGAACTCCTTTAACTTGACCTTATCTGGAAGGCACTTTATCTGCCCTTCCATTCTAAATGATAACTTTGCTGGATAGAGTAATCTTGGATGTAATGTCCTTGCCTTTCATGACTTTGAATACTTCTTTCTATCACCTTCTTGCCTAGAAGGTTTCTTTTGAGAAATCAGCGTATAGTCTTATGGGAATTCCTTTATAGATGACTATCTCCTTTCCTCTTGCTGCTTTTAAGATTCTTCCCTTATTTTTAATCTTAGCTAATGTAATTATGATGTGCCCTGGTGTGCTCCTCCTTGGGTCCATCTCCTTTGAGACTCTCTGGGCTTCCTGGAAGTCTATTTCCTTTGCCAGATTGGGGAAGTTCTCCTTCATTATTTGTTCAAATAAGTTTTCCATTTCTTGCTCTTCCTTTCCTCCTTCCAGCACTCTCATGATTCAGATGTTGGAACATTTAAAGTTGTCCCAAAGGTTCCTAAGACTCTCCTCATTTTCTTGAATTCTTGTTTCTTCATTCTGTTTCAGCTGGATGCTTATTTTTGCTTTTGTTCTAAATCACTGATCTGAGTCCTGGCTTCCTTCCCTTCACTTTTGGTTCCATGTATATTTTCCTTTGTTTAATTTTGTTTAGCCTTCATTTCTTCCTTCATTTTGCAACCAAGCTCAATCAATTCTGTGAGCATCCTGATTACCAGTGTGTTGAACTCTGCATCAGATAGGTTGGCTATCTCCTTGTCACTTAGTTCTTTTCCTAGAGTTTTGATCTTTTCTTTCATTTGGGCCATATTTCTTTGTCTCAGTGCACCTGTTATGTGTAAGGGTTGGAGCCTTAGGTATTCCCCAGGGCAGGGTAACCCTCTTTGCTCCATTATGGTGCTATCTGTGAGGGTGGGGTCAGAGGAGGAACAATGCTGCTTGCTCTGCTCTTGTCACACTTTCCTTGCTTTCCACAAATAGTATGTGTCCTGTAGGTGCTGATTAGCAGGTGGGTGGGTTTGTGCATGTTTTTGGAACTCATGAGTCTCTTCAATGTACTGTTCTGTGATGCTGGGCGTTTCTCCCACTGCCACAATCCCCACAGATCTTTTCCACAGCCTGTGGTTTTGAGTCTTTAGTTTCCTGTGCTGAAACCTAGGGTTAGCGGTCTGTCTCCATCCCCTGCTTTCTCCCAGGCTGGTCTGCTCGCGAATATGAGATCATCAGTGCGGGCCATCAGCCGCATTCCCTCTTGCCCCTTCTACTGTCTGGTTAAGTGTTTTTTCAACTGCTTGGTTATTGGACTTCTATGCAAATGTCTTTCTGGCAGTTCTGGTTGTTCTTTGTTTTCCTTCTTTTGGTTGTGTGAGGAAGTGAAGCATTTCTACCTATTACTCCATCTTGGCTCCAATCAGCTTAATGTTAATTGTTCCTATCCATAAACATAGTATTTGCTTCCACTTATTTGTATCTTCTTCAATTTCTTTCTTTAGTATCTTATAGTTTTCCAAGTGCAGGTCTTTTACATATTTAGTTAAGTTTATTCCCAGATTTTTTTTTGGATGCAACTGTAGTTTCTTTTCCTGATATAGTTCTATAAAATTGCAACCACATTTCTGGATATTTACTTAATATCCTGCTACTTCACTGAATTCATTTATCAGTTCAGATAGCTTCTTGGTGGAATTTTTAGGATTTTCTACATACAGTTTCATGTGTTCCATAAAGTGTAAGTTTTAATTTCTTCAATCCTATTTAGATGCCTTTATTTATTTTTCTTGTCTGATTGCTATAGTTAGGACTTCCAGTACTAGTTCCAGTACTAGTTTGAATAAGAGTAGTGAAAGCAGACATCCCTGTCTCATTCCCAAACTTAAGGAAAACATTTTTAGTAGGATTTTGGCTGTGGCTCTGTCATATGTGGCCTTCGTTGCATTGAGGTGTGTTCCCTCTATTCCCACTTTGCAGAGTTTTTAATCATAATTGAGTGCTGAATGTTATCAAATGCCTTTTCAGAATTTATTTATGATAATGTGAGTTTTATCTGTCAATTTGTTTATGTGTGTTTCACGTTTATTGATGTGCAGATATTGTACTAACCTTGCATCCTCGGAATAAATCTGATTTGGTCTTGGTGTTTGATATTTTTTAATGTATTGCTGGATCCAGTTTACAATATTTTGTTGAGTATTTTTGCACTTATGTTCCTGATGAACACTGACCTATAATTTTCTTTCTTTGTAGTGTTTTTTACCTGGTTTTGGAATCAGGATAATGTTGACGTCATAAAATAAGCTTAGGAGTCTTCCTGTAGATGTGTTTGGAACACATCTGTAGGTGTGTTTGGAACAGTTTGAAAGGATAGGTGTTAGTTTTCCTTTGAATGTTTGGTAAAATACACTTGTGAAGCCATCTGGTCCAGGACTTTTGATTGTTGGGAATTTTTTTATTACTGTTTCGATTTCATTAGTTATGTTCAGTCTATTCAGATTTTCTGATTCTTCCTGGTTGAGTTTTGGAAGGCAGTATGTTTCCAGGAATGTATTCATATTATTCAGATTGTCCCATTTGTTGGCATATGGGTGTTGGTAATATTTTGTTACAATCTTCTGTATTTCTGTGGTGTCAGTTGTTATTTCCCTTTCATTTCTCATTTCATTTATTTGGGTCCTCTTTTTTCTTGATGAGTCTGATTAAAGATTTGTTAATCTTATATATCTTTTCAAAGAACCCACTCTTGGTTTCATTGATTTTTCATATATACATTTTTAAACTCTATTTCATTCAAGCTGGAGCAAAAGTGGTTCCTTGGTTTTCCTTTTTCACCTCGTCTTTTATTTCTAAAATGGATAGAACAACAGAATGCCCAGGGGTGGGGGACTCAATGAGGCAGTCCAAGCACTGTGGTGGGACACCCAGGACAGAGTAAGGGCTCAATACATGGTAGGTGCATTTTTTTCTGGTGCTTTATGTTTTTCCTCATAATTACAGAGAAATTAGAGAAATTTTTGAAAATCTGTATAAATACAGAGAAAAGAATAAGCCTTCAAATCCTTCTTCTTTTGTTATCAGTTTCTATCTCTTCTACACTACACAGAAGAGTAAGGTAGCAGACTACATATATATATAGAGAGAGATTTGTATGTCTCCTTCATTTTAAGATACTATCAAATTATGAACAGCTTTTCCAGGAAAGGGGTAAAGGTAGGAGAACCATATTACCTTAAATATACATTTACAGATTTAAGAAAAATTAAAATTTGAAAAACAGATATTAGAATTGGAAAGATAAGAGATTAAAAAATGAATTGGAATCTACATATTAAGTTAGCCAAAAAGTTCATGTAATTTTTTGTGTATGATAACTCTAGTAGTGCTTGGTTTTCTTTAACTTCATTTGAAACAATTCTGTTAGATTGTATCGTGACAGCTATCACATCAGTGTGTATTTAAAAAAAACTTATCAAAACTGGTAAATTCCTGTGCAGCCATTTTAATACTGAAGATGAAAGAGGATACTCAACATTTTGGTGTATTATGTTTTATTATTTCAAGAAAGGTAAAAACACAACTGAAATGCAAGAAAAGATTTGTCCAGTGTATGGAGAAGGTGCTGTGACTGATCAAATGTGTAAAAAGTGGTTTGCGAAGTTTCTTGGTACTACTGTTGTTTCCAACAAATGATTCTTTGCTATGGTTGGGGTTGTCTTATGCATTGGAAGATGTTTAGCAGCACTCCTGGCCTCTACCCTCTAGAAGCCAATAGCGGCTGATGGCTGACATAAACTATCCAAATCAATAGTTACTGCTGAAAATGAAAAAAGTGTCTTTTATTTTACAGAAACAACTAAATGGACTTTTTCACCAATCCAATGGATGTACAATTGATATCCAACGTTCTTCACTTTAATGTGAATATTTCTCCATGGTTTTGTGGTATGGAGTGTCCTCCATACAGTTGTGAAAAAGCCCAGACATGGGGCCAGAGTGTCTTGGGTTTCACCCTTGCAAGCTCTATCATTCCCAATAAGCTCATTTTTTCTCATCTGTGAAGTAGACTTGACAATAACCCTTCCCCTCATAGGGTAGTTCTAAGGATTAAATACCATGACAAAAGTAAGGGGCCAGCTCCCTGCTCAGGCCAGCAGGAGCACTCCTAAGTGATATCTTGGTTTGATCAATTTTCCATTCCTCTCCATAGGGATCAGCAGCAAGCATTTTTCCAACTCTCACAATATATGTAACCAGCAATGCCAAGTGTTGATGAGGAAGGAAGGAAGAAGACACGGTGGCAGAGGAAGGTGGTCAGAGGGTACACTTAAGAAGCAGGAGGCATTTGGTCAGGAAGAGGAGTGGGTGAGGAGGGCTGCTATGAAATCAGGCTGCCAAGGAAGACAGTGGCCAGACCAGAGGCCTAGATGCTGAGCCATAGGCAGGTGCGGAGCCGTAACACCACTGGTGTTAACACCACTTGCATTATCAGATTAATACCACTGGCATTACCCTGTGGGCTAAAACACAAGGGTAGCACAAGGGCTTGTTAATGGCCTGGTGATGACTGTCACAGTGTCAGCTGTAATGGCTGTTATTATTGTAGCAGACCAGAGAGAAGGGCAGGCAAGAGCCTGAATACTAGTGATACATGGACAGTTCAGGATTTGAACTTTGGCTTTGCCAAACTCTACGGCCTAGAACAAGTTCTTTAACTCTGCTGCACCTCAGTTCCTCGATTGTAACATGAGACAATAAGTTCGCAACTGAGAACTTCTATACACCCTCAGCACGGGTTGGGGATTCACTTGTTCCAGAAGTGTACTATCAGCAATGCTGATTATCATTTCTAAGCAGAAGTCAAGAAAGGACCCAGTAGGATTTGAGCTATGGGTTAAGAAGGGGCCTAACGGGACAAATAAAAGTTGAGTTTTGTCTTTCATGTCACACAAATCAGTAATCACTACTGCTTCCATCATTTATGCCTGCATGGCCAATGGGATCATGAACTGATGGGTCTGGGCCTTGTTTATCTCTGGCATGACACGGGATTGTAACATCTACCTCGCAGAGCTGTCATGAAGGTTAACAAAAGAATTTAGAAATTTTATCATGAATCTGGCCCAATGTGAATGCCCAATATATGGCAGTTCTTCTTTTCATTACCAAAGCAAAGGAAGAAAGATGTCCTGAGAGTAATAAGGCCCAGTTGGACCGTGAACACTCAGGGTCACTAACCAGGACTATCAGGTTTCTTCTAATCCTAAGAGGCCAGAGCACAAACTCTCACTTTATCTCTCCCACAGGCTGGTGACAGTCAGTGTCCTGCTTGCCATTGGAGCTGTCCAGCCACCAGAGGAACCCAAGTTAGCCACTGAACTTGGTATAGGAACACTCAGTCTATAAATGATTGGGATGCAGACATCAGTAGGAAGCAGCCATTGGTGGTTTCACCTGAGAACCTCGTAGAACATTCAATAATATGGCTCTCAGAAAAAGAATTTTTGAATTAAAAAGATCTCTCAGTAATATAGAGAAAAATAAAAATGGAGCTAATCCAAACAAAAACTGGTTAAACATCTAGAATACAGCTTAATGTTCACTGTACATCACGAGTTGGTAATACCTTTAGAGTGACACCTATCACGTTGATGGCCTCTTTCAGCAGAGGGTGCCTTGTGCACTGTGCAAGCTCTTCACATATCCAGACTCCGAGGGAGCAAATGGCAATGCATCTTTTGAAAAAGAAAAAGGAGAAAGAGTCTCATGAAGTTTAATGTTTTAATTCCTGTACCAAATTTTCTTGGTATTTTCAAATTACAAAAATATTTTTTAAACATAGCAAAAATTACAGTTACACCAACAGAGTGTCTTCTTGAGACACAAAGATAAAGTACCCTCTATAGACTAGTTTCAGGACAGATAGAAATATTGATAAAGGTTAGTAATTCAATTTTTAATTAAATAAATGGTAGATTTTCTGTTAATGTAACAGCTCACATAGTACTTATTTTTGCTGAAACTAATTTTCTATTACATCCTACTGCTTCAAGATGTTTTTGAAGAAAAATGTGAATCTTAAAAAACTTTGAAGTTGAATTTGTCATTGTTTTCCTTTCAATAAAATATGTAACACCAACCACAAATAGAAGACAAATCCTATATTTTGTTGTGAAGAATATGTGAATACAACTTTCAAAATAAGTTTCACTGTTATTTCTTTTAAACAATGTGCTAAGACAAAATAGTTTTTGAGCTGTACAGTCCTTTACAAGTTACCTTTCTCAATTACAAATCAATTTTAAATGGTAACTCTCTTTGGAATTGATACGCTCCACTATTTTTTGCAATAATCAAAACATCATATTCTTGTTAAGTGTTTTTTCTGAAAGCCTATATGTGCATTTAAAATATTTGCTCCTAAAACTACTTACTTTCAGAACAAAAAGGGAATTCCAACCACTATCTGGAAACAGACCTTAGCTGTACAATGTATCTGTTGTTCTTTGCAATAAGAGGTCGCATTGAGAGCCAGTCAAACTGGACATACTGCTATGCTCTCCATATTCAACATTCCTTTGTATTCAATGTAATTCCACAATTAAAATCATTGAGTTTTTTAAACCACCATGTTTCACTGAATTCTCTCCTCTTTTAAAAAGGACAGACTAAGTGCATCAGAACAAACATATTAAAATCCTTTAAAGACTGTGTCACCTTCTACCAAAATTCATTCAGTAGAGCAATTTGACTCAGTTTACAATTGTGCCAGGTCTTTTTTTGTTCCTCCAAAACCAGCATTACTCAGGAGTTCCACATGATGCTGATGTTCCTGTCTCTTCTCTTGCCTAATTCCTATGCTTATTCTCATCTAGAAAGTGTACTTTGCATTCTTAGTTTGCATATACTCTACATTCTCATGTGTTCTATACCTTTTCAAAAAGTCTCTTTATTTTCCTGCAGCTTAACCCAGACTCTGTTTAACCCACTAAAATCTACACAACTTGGAATTATATCAAAAATTCCATTTTTACCTTTTTAAGAGCCCCGCTTTCTTTGTGTGCATGTGTGTATGTAAATGAGTGTGTATATGAAAACACATATATTTTTTACAACCCATTAACCTATTTGTTAAATATAATGTTAAAAGCAAAGATCTCCCATCTCTAGGAATACATGCATTACTCTGTTAACTACTCGGTTTGCCCTATGGAGAACATTTGTGACCCACAAAATGGTTTTATAATCTAAACTACTCTCACTTGCCTTGAGCTTTAAGCCATACCAGCTTATAAGAGCTTTTCCATGCTATTTTCTTTGAAATTTGTCATTTAACATCCCCATTTAGCATCTTCTAATTCCAATACTCTTAATTACTCCTCATGCCTAGGCGTTTGCAATAATCAAAAAATCATATTCTTGTTAGTGTTTTTTCTGAAAGCCTATATGTGCATTTAAAATATTTGCTCCTAAAACTACTTACTTTCAGAACAAAAAGGGAATTTCAACCACTATCTGGAAACAGACCTTAGCTGTACAATGTATCTGTTGTTCTTTGCAATAAGAAGTCACTTAAGAGTCTCTGCATCCCAAGTATGTCCCTTGTGATGCCAAATGAGTTTTATGCATCGAGACTCTTTTTTTTTGGCTAATGGCAATACTACCTTCACTTTCATGCTGTCTTCCAACATGGTCTCCTCTTTGCTACTATGCCATTTCATACCACTCCAATTTACAAAACAAAACTTATTTTTCTTAAATTTTCTAAATTATCACTTATAATTACCCTATATTTTCTTAATTGTCTCAATTTATTTGAAATCTTGATCACATTTCAGTCTGCTTGCTTATCTATACTTACATGCCCCTAATTTCATAATCCAATTCCTTTTGTGTGCAACTCTCATACACACACTTTCTGCACTACAGAAAAGGGGTTTGAAAAACAAGTACCGACAACCGGTTGAAGGGCTGAATGTGGTGGCCATAAAAGAAGGAAAAATCAAGGATTTTCCCTAAACTTCTGGATTAAAAGTCTAGTCAGATGGTGTCATTTACTAAGATGAAGTCCGAAAGACAGCAGACTCACTGGTTCAGTTATGGTTGTATTAAGTTTGGATACGTTAAGACATCCAAGCTAAGATATCAAGTAAGCAGTTTTAATATATATGCCTGAACACATAAGGGGTTCACAGAAGGGACTAGGTAAATAGACTCAGATCATCAGCAGGTAGGTGGCATTTAAAGTCTGGTTAGAATGAATAAGAGTGCCTAGAAAGTCATGGGGAGAGAAGAGGGCCAGTCAGTCCTGAGCCTCGAGTGACTCTAACATTCAGAGGTTAGGCAGAGGAGGGAGCTAGGAAAGAAGCAGATGCAGTGATGTAGAAGCAAGTCAGATGTTTTAAGATCTGGCAATGTTCAGGAAGAGGGCAGAGACAGATTAACCTCAGAATTAGTGAGGTTAATGTGCATAGTAAAATTTCTAAGGTAACCTCTAAAAGAACTGAAAAAGTGCCCATGACTTCTAAAAAAAAATAGAGGTAATAAATAGAAAGTAGAAAAAACAATCTCAAAGAAAAAGAAAGGAAAGCAAAAAAAGGTGAAGGAAGGGCGAAAGGGAGGAAGAAAGAAAGAAAAGGAGAGGGAAAAAAATGAAGGCAAGAGAAAGGAGAAAATGAAATATTGAGAAGGACCAATAACAGAGTATAAGATGAAAGAAATACATCTACATATATCAGTAATTGCAATGAATGTAAATGAACTAACCCTTAAGTTAGAAAATAAAGATCAGACAGAATAAACATATAAAATGAAGTATGTATAGTTTTTTGAAAAAAAAAAAGATAAGATTATATAAAAGTTAAATTTATAAAGATAGGAATATTATTTAAAAATAGCTGGGTCAATATCAGATGAGTGGTCTTTAAGATAAAAAAAATTATCCTTAGAGGTAAAGAGGGTCATTACATAAATACAAAAGATTTCATTCACTACAGATATAATTTTAAACTTTTTGCAGCTAATAATACAGCTTTGAAATATATAAAACAAAAATGAACAGATATACAAGGACAGATATCAGTGGGAGATTTTAATGTCTTTTTCTCAGTAAATGATGACGTGATAAAAAATTAAAAAGAACATGGAATATTTAAAGGACATAATTTAAAAAATTAGTAACACAGACACACCTAGAACACAACACACAACAATTAAAGAACAGGGTGACACAGTTTTTTTCAAGCATGTATGAGACATTTGCAAAAACTGATTACATATAAAGTCATAAAGAAAATCTCGACAATTTCTAAGACTGTTTCGGGCAAACAGTATTTCTGACCAACAATGCAACCAGTAGCAAAAAGATAAACAGAAGTAACCATATGTTTGGAAATTCAAAAATATGTTTCTAAATAAATCATGACTCAATGAAAGAATCATAGTAGAAATTGGAATAAATTTCTAATGTAAAAATTAAGTGATTTCCTGATACAGTACTTGTTAGACTTTTTAGTGTAAGGGTAATGCAAAATAATAAGTATTTATTAATATTGTGTTTTACACATAAATGGGTATCTTAAAATTGTAAAATGGTTTATTTTTATTGAACATTTACCTTGCATATTCACTTGGTTCCTCTGTGGCATTCTTCAGTAAAATATTTATGAGGTAATGCTAGAAAAAAGAAATTAAGTAAAATAAAAATTTTGTTTAGTAGTTGGTTTCCCACATGTTCTGACTGTGTTCCAGGCAGTCGGGAGCTACTGAAGGACGCGGGACCCCTGGAGAGGCTCCCATTAGGGAGAACCTGAGGGAAGGAATCAAGGAGGCTTGGGGACAGCCCTCTGGGCAATCATGCTGGCCTACAGAGCAGAGAGTCTGAGTATACAATAAAAAGCGAGCAAAGAAATGAGACTTCTAGATAGGACAATCTTGGTTTTCTTTTACTTTAGTTTTAAGTATACTTTATTAATTATGCTATTACAATTGTCCCATTTTTTCTCCACTGTATTCCCCTCTGCCCTGCAACCCCCTCCCACCAGCATCCTCCCTGCCACCCTGTACCCCAGTACATGTCTATGGGTTGTGCACATAAGTTCTTTGGCTTCTACATTTCCTATACTATTCCTAACCTTCCCCTGTCTATTTTGTACCTATCATTTATGCTTTTTATTCCCTGTACTTGTCCCTCATTCTCCCGCCTCTCCCTCCCTGCTGATAACCCTCCACATGATCTCCATTTCTATGATTCTGATCCTGTTCTAGTTGTTTGCTTAGTTTGTTTTTTTTGTTTTGTTTTGTTTTTGTTTTTTTTTAGGCTCAGTTGTTGATAGTTGTGCGTTTGTTGTCATTTTACTGTTCATAGTTTATCATCTTCTTTTTCTTACATAAGTCCCTTTAACATTTCATATAATAAGGGCTTGCTGATGATGAACTCCTTTAACTTGACCTTGTCTGGGAAGCACTTTATCTGCCCTTCCATTCTAAATTATAACTTTGCTGGAGAGAGTAATCTTGGGTGCATGTCCTTGCCTTTCATGACTTTGGACATTTCTTTCCAGCCCCTTCTTGCCTGCAAGGTTTCTTTGGAGAAATCAGCTGATAGTCATATGGGCACTCCTTTGTAGGGAACTGTCTTTAATTGGATTATATACTGTACGCTGAATTATTAATTGTAATTATGTACTACAGATAGACTAGG
>PVKM010034017.1:0-15729 GCA_004027735.1 Carollia perspicillata
AAAAAAGATTACTTTTTAATTTTGTGCCACTGTGTCACTCACTGGGCTTATTGTCCAGGCTGAGTCGATGGCGTTAGCGAGAGGCAATGAAGAGGGAGCCGGCATGCGAGCATTGAATTAATGCAGCTTTTATCAAAAGAACATTCTGGTGGCGATATCAAACCCCCGACTGTTCTCCATCATCCCGAGCAGATAAAAAGGACACGAAGCCCCACTGTTTACGGGACCCAGACCCTGTGGTGTCCACCGCTCGCTCGCTTCTGCTCCGTGCTTTCCGTCATCATCAGACTCCCTAACTGGTACTCTCTGCAAGATGAAAGCGGACTCTCACTGAGACTTTCACACAAACAGATTAATCTGTGTGGCCATTTTCGGCCTGTTGCCATGGATACGGCCATCTGAGGGGCTTAGTGCAGCTGTGAGTTGATTGACGGTCCATTCACAGTGCTGGGCTTCACAAACCCAGTCACATCAAAGGACCCTCATTAGCGGACAAAGACTTTACTCACACTTTTGGGTGACGGCTTCAAAGACTAAAAGTTACCCCTCGGTAAGTCTGACCCTCTGGTCAATATTGCCAAGGAAACTTAGAATTATACCACGAAAGCATATATTCAAAAATGAGGAGTCCATGTATTTATTTGATGCCTTGCTTCATTTTGCTTTCATTAACTCCAGCTAAATCACAGTGGAGTGGAAGCACAAACAGGACAAGGGTTATGTGGTAAATCCTATATTTTCAAAAAAATCGAAGAGCGAAAGTCGTTTCTCATTACAGACTTTCAGACTGGAATCTACTTAGATTATTAAAAGGGAATACTCTCTGTCATGTGCCGTGAAGTAAATAATCTGCCTTCTGCCTGTATGGGACATTGTGAAGTATAAAGTGACATTTTATATTGTCACATACCCAGTTGCACAAAGATGTAACTATTGCTCTGTCATTAAACTTAGCTCATGGGACTGCAAAGCTGCTAGTGAACTACCTTACTTCCTCTCACATAGTCAAGATCATTATATCAAACTGGGCTGGGGGAGCTTCTATCCTCACCCCTCAAATTCTCCACTTCCTGACTGTGATCTGGGTTCCTGAGCTGGCTTATTCATTGTCCCATTAGCAAAGGAGAGGAGACAGTCCTGTGCTCACCATGCCCTCACCGTCCCCTGCAGGCTGTCCCTGTGGCCTGGAGCACCGCGACCCTGTCTCACCACCTCCTCTGCTGGGGCTGCATTTGGACATGGTGTCCAGGTGTTAGGTCCCCTTGCTGCTCAGCCTGTGTGCCAGCCCCCACCTGTCTGCTCACCCACTTCTGGGTGCTCTCGGGGGTCCAGGGTGGCTCGCCAGCCTTCCCATGCCCTGTGAAAGTGCCCATCTCCGGGAGCTTGACCTCAGACCTTACTTACGGCACAGACATCCCCAGCACCTGAGACAGGCAGGGAGAAGCCTTTTAGCCAACGGAACAGAGAGACTCTGTCAAACTCCACAGAGTCACGGCCAGCTCTGACTCCTCACGTGATGTCTCATCAGATGAATGATGTAGCTTCATCAGGTGTAGCTTCTGTTGACACTTGTGTGTTCGTGTTCTTTAGCTGTGAGCCTCTCTTGTTGGTACCAAAGGGCCAGAGCTCACTGCTTCTTCGGGACTTTCAGGGCTGCAGATTCTGCTGCTTTCCTTGGAATCAGAATCTAGAGACATCATTTGGCACCTGACTCACGTGTAATAGAAGGTAATCCATCGGCGTGATAGTGTAAATGATGGTGAGAGCTGACTGTTCCCCCCACTGCCGACAGGTTCAGGGGGTGGACTCTCCCGCCCTCCCTTTGTCTGTGAAATTGGGCAGAACCAATCAAACTCAACACGTCCTCACTGCTTGCTTAGAAATAGTCCACGTGCGTTAGAATGCTGGCCCCCGAGTGGATCGGAAACCCCATCAGCTACGGAATAGAGGGACGCCTGCTCATAGTCGCGCAGGTGCACCCCGAGCTGAGAGAGCCTTCCTTCCAACAGTCTGATAAACCTCTCCTGAAGCAGTGGAACTGGGCTAAAATAGCGTGAACCACATGTGGGAATAGGTCACACAGGCAAAATGCAAAAGGTTTACATTCGATGTCTTTTTTTCCCCATGTTGCTATTTATAGGTTTTCCAAGTTCGTTACCCGGTGGCACAGAAAGACACCAGGGAGGGAGGGGAGAGCAGCTGGGGAATCTAATCTGTGTGAGCAATTAAAGAGGAAAAAAGAACTCTTTAGAGAGAAACTCTCGTGTGGCAAAATAAAGAGTGTGAGGTATATTTTCAAAAGAGCGAGTAGGAGGCAGTGCAGAGCAATGCATAGAACTTTTCACTGTCCTGTTTGTGTCCATTGTAAAGGCTTCCTGCTTCCTTTTAGACAGTAAGATCGGATCTGTTTCTTTTTTTCTGTATTTCTGTTTGAAATTCAATGGCAGTTCGCTCCCAGATGACACTTTGATCGGGAGCTCATAGGAGAGCCTTTGTATCCAGTTTTCAGGGAGGCCTCCATTCCAGAGAGAGGTTGTAAGTCCCAGGCCTTAAAAATAGCGAATAATACTCAATACAAGAAAGAACAACCAAGCGTCAATTTGGAGAAAGTTATTCCATGGATAAGAGCCACTGTTATAGAGGGAGAGGGAGGAGGCCAGGGCTTTTCTCAGGCCTGCTATTTCAAATATATGTAATTAGGGAACATTAATGGCTCTTACAAGTGCCAAGCACAGTCTTTTATCTTAGCAATTTTAAGTGTTTAAATCTACTTGTCCAGGTAGAAGTTAAGAAATTTCTCTTTTCTAAGACCTTGCATGTTATTTATCAAAATAGGACATATTGGTATCTGGCCAGAGTATCAATATTAACTCCCTTACGTCATTCATTAACTTATTAAGAATGAATGTGACCATCTTATTGCTTGGAATTATAATTGTAGATCTAGTTATAGGAGAAGCATTAGCATTGGTTCATGGCAACACACTCAGTAGCCGGCAAAGCCCAAAAATTTGTGTCAAGACTACAATTTACACCTAATAAAATACAAATAACTTGATAGTGACCTAGCTTTATGAAAAATCTAAGTTAAGGATTAAAAATAGAGACTTTAAAATCCTTTCCAAAGATTGACGACTTGTGGGGAACGAAGTTAGTTTACCGCCTCCGAAATAACAGTGGCAACGTAAAAAAGAGTAATTCAGAAGGTGTGGGTCAGCATTCACGCCACCACAGAGGACGGGTCTGGGACCTGACCGTCTGAATCGTTCACTCTTTCTGTCCTCAGTGTGCCTCATCCCCTTCACTTTTAAAAATTAAGAGCAACAAAACTTCTCAGAAAGCTCAAATTCATATTGCAGGACATAAGAGGGATGTACATGACCCATTGGAGTGGAAACTTTTTATCCATTATTTAAATGTGATTATCTAAAAAGAATTTGAAGTCACATCCATGAGTTTATGTTCTCTGTATAATTCTATTCTCTGCCCACTGTTCACTCTTAATCAAATACTTGGCTCTATAGCCTTGAATTTCACAATATATTTTCGTCTTTACCGGTGCCACTTACTTCCTGTTGGTACTTACTTTAAAAAACCAGCAACTATTTTTAGTCTAGATATACAGTAACTGAACTAACTTTTGAGCAGTTACCATGAGCCATGCCCTGCTACCTGCTTCCTATACTTTATCTCGTTTCAACCTCACAGCACACTTGTCTCTAGGCCGTTAGTGTCATTTTCTGAATAAGCAAACGAGCACAGAGAAGTTAAGTAATTTGCCCAAAGTCTGGAAGCTAATCCATGGCAGAGCAAAGACGAATCCAATTTTGATTATACCTACCACTTTCTGACAAAATTCTTCCATGTTCTTAGATCCTTGCTGTGTTCTTTATTTCACCAATGTGAGTCTATTACTTCATTGACAAAGAGGTTTCTGTAAATTTGATGTAGGCTAACCTACCCATGAAAGGTGGATTTTTAATGCATTAAGACCGAAAGGCTACAAGGAGGGAGAGTTGTTTTTCGTTGTTGCTGTTGTTTGTTTGTTGGTTTGTTTAAGGGTTGAGAATAAAATAGTGAACAGAAAGACATAGTCTGAACCCTTGTGGTGTTTCAATTTATAGTGCAAGAGTCCAAAAATCAAAAAGTACGCAAATCAGTAAAATCACAGTACGAGACGCATAATCCGGCCACTACAACAGGCGACGCGGAGGGACTGGAAGGAAGCGGCCCTGCAGCCGGAACAAGCACACCTGGAGAGAGATGCCACACCTGCAGAGAGACGCCACGCCTGGAGAGAGACGCCACGCCTGGAGAGACTCACGGCCCTACCCCGGGTGCTGAAGGAGGCGACAGGTATTGTTGCGGCTTTCTTCTCCACTCTACGTACGTTATTTACATTTCTATAATAAATGTAAGAATTTCTAAGAAAAATACAGCAAATCAGTTTTTAAAGTAGCTTGAAAACAAGGACCGTGGCTTTTCTAGTGAGCCCTTTATCTAAGCCTTCGGTTTACATCTACGAGTTCCTTCAGTGTGGTTCCGATTTAAAAACGTACGTAATCAGTGAAGGAACCTAGACACAGGTGAATGGAATGGAACACATTTGCTCATAGCCTGTTTGCAAACATGCTCAGAATACTCTGGAGACTGAAATATCTACAATCTTTATTTTAGCAATTTATGTAATCATGTTTTATTTCTATAGAAATCGGATAAAATACAGAATATTACTACTTATCTAATAGTTTAAAAAATATTTTATAGAATTTCATGATGTCGTTTTTAAAAATCCCCAGTTCAGTTAAACGCTAGAAAAATTATATTGGTATCTTAATTTATTACTTTTTTCTATTGATATTTTTAATTTTATACAAATATATTGAATTCATTTCTTTGAAAGTTTAGACAGATATGGCCAGTAATGCAAACCTTCCTTAAGCTGGAATAGATTAAAAATTAGTATTTATTTCTAATATAGTTGGCCAATGTAAGATCACTTATCTATTTTTTTCTTTCAAAATATGGAGAATTAAACATATTACCATGTAAGATATAAACATAATTTTTAATAAGAGTTTTTAAACCTATATAAACTGCTCTTCATTAGAAATTTTACTTAGCAATCTTAAAATTAGTATGACTGTCAACAGATTTTTTTACAACTTATCTAAGCTCACTAAAACTCTAAATATGGGAAATACACCATCTATAAATATTATATTTCAATGCCTTTCAAACCGACATAGCTAAAGGATTATTTTAAAAGACGGTGAATTAGCTCTTCACATGTTATATGAATATAACCTCCCAAAATAGCCCAAGAGGATTCTAAATAGATTCAATGGGTAAAATCTTAGATATCATACATTTCAAGTAAATTTCATCACCAGAAGTGCATGAACCCCTCTAAGTTCTAGCTCAAGCTAGAAGTCAAGACACTGTTCCTAAGAAGAGTAATAGTCGAGTGGCATGAACAAACCAGTTAGACATTCCCACGAGCATCTAGAAGTCAGAGCTTGTGGACGTGGCTGCAGATGCCCCAGTGGGATGCCTGTCCCATCCGCCGTGAGCAGAGCCCCTGGGTTTCACCTGACACTCGTGTACACCGTCAAAGGGAAGTGCTACTCAACATGCAATCGCTTTCCTTTCAACATTTGGTGCTTCTGAAGGACAAGCCCCCAGTGGCTGTCTCTCCAGGACAGCAAAAGGAAGCCAGAACAAGTAAGGTAAGCCGGTTGCCCCTCCGGCGACCTCTCTCCTGAGCTAGAGGTACTTTCTGATGTAGATGTTGGAGACAGTTCATTCTGAATGAGTTTTCCATCCAAACCAAATCCCTAGAACGAGGTAAAAATGAAACTTGAGATTCCAGAGAACCGAAGAGGAGTACCATGTGATGTGTGCTCCTGCTCAGGGCCACCCACCAGTCCCCGTGACAGGACTTTGCTTTTCTTGAATAATTAAGGGCTAAGGAGAGAAGAAGGCCACGTGGCATCTATATCTAAATTCCGACACCTCCCATTCACACCACACTTTAAATTAAACTGAACGTGGATCATGTGATTCAAGATACAAGACCGAGTTTTGTACCAAGGCGCTCACAGCCAGCAGGTACCCTTTGAGGTCTGGAACAAAATGTCTTTACAAATCCTCGTGCCAGCCCTGGCCTGTGAGGCTCAGTGAGTTGGAGGGTCGTCCCACGAACAGAAAGGTTGTGGGTTTGAGTCCCGGTCAAGGCACATGCCTCAGGTGCGGGTTTGATCCCCCATCAGAATGCATTAGAGGCATCCCATCGATGTTTCTCTTTCACATCGATTCCTCTCTCTCTCTGCCCCTCTCTCTTCTTCCCTCGCTAACAGCAGTGAAAATGGTACGCTCAGGTGAGGATGAAAACAACTAAGTGAGTAAATGAATAAATAAATAAAGTGATCTCCTTGTGCCGCGTAGGATAGGGAAAACCAGCTGGCACAATGGTGTGATGAACGCAGAAAACCCTGCCTGGGGTGCGATATTAAACTCACTGCTACCTTAGCTTTAATCTGTGGGTTCGGAGCCGGCACGCTCATTCCAGCTGGTTTCCAAGTCAGCAGATCCACCGAGGTCCTGAGTTGTAGCTGCACCCCAGCTGCCTCCAGCTTTCCGGAAAACCAGGAAATTCAGCAGCAAGCTTTCACCCGCACGAGTGTCACGTAGGGTGTGAACGCAGCCGTCGCCGGCTTGTCTGACGATTGTCTTGTTTTCCTTCATCTGAGCGCTAGAATTTTAAGGTCCATGAGAGCGGGCGCTGGTACTTTTCCTTTGGGAATTCCCAATGCTTGTCACAGAGTTAGTGCCTAATAAATATTTGGGAATACATGAATGCATGGATCGACCACCCTGCCTTTTGCTTTGCAGCATTATTGGCAAGAATGGGCAACCGTGAGAGGACAGCTGATTATAGTTAACATGTACCAGAGTATCATGTTCTGAGTAGTGTTCAAAGTGCTTTCTGTGTATTAATACAGTTAATCTTTAGGAAAACCTATCATTATCCCAATTTTGTATGTGAAAAACCAAGGCCCTGAGAGTTTACTGTGTTTAGTGTAGCACAGAGTACAAGACGGGGGGAGGTAACGGGAAGACACATGAACCAACAGCCTCTGGTCTTGTAACGATCATCTGGCCCATGGTCGGGTTCCCTGGATTCATTGCCTCCCTGTCTTTGGCCCTTTCCCCATGGAGGACGCTCATATTTGACCTCCAGCATTCGGTCCCATGCTGCAGCTGCTGGGTGGCTGACGTGAGGTGTCACCAGCAGCATTGCAAGCGGTCTTTCTGTTCCCACGGAGCCCTCTGCGTCACACTGTGTTAACGCCCACAGCACAGGACAGTGACAGTGTGTGTTTACCCGACTGTCTCTCCGATTAGACCTGCTCCTTTGGGGGCAGGGCCATTGTGTCTTGTTAGCTTACTGCCACCAGTGCCTGTCCCAGCCCCCAGGCAGAGCGGATTCTCAGAAAGTGTTTATTGAATGAATTGCTACCTTGATCCATAAACTGAGAAATTAAAAAAAGTTGCTTTTCCTCCACACTTAAGAATCCAAGTTTCCCTTAGTTAATACATTTTTAAATAATCTCAAAATGACTAGAGTTTGACGAAAATACATATATTTTGCTTTTTACTATGGGATACACAGGTTAATTCGCTCGTATATTTCATATTTAATTATGTCAGGCTCGGGCATCCTGCCAAATATAACGGGCCTTAGCAATGCACCCAAACACGACTTTTCCTTAGCCGTGTTATTAAAGGCATAGGCGTGGGGTCTCGATTCCCTTCGTATACAAGTTGCTGCTGGTTTGGCCTGGCCTTGTGGTCACTCGCGGTAACACACTGTTAGTTCCCTGTGAGGCAAGGAAGCCTCTGGCAGTTCAGGGCTGGCACCTGGTTAAGCAGATAATCTGACGCAGTGGCTGTTTTTCTACAGCTTTTCTGAATAATCCAAGCCTGTGGCGTCTACTACATGGGGCTACAAAGAGAGGTGTTCTCACAATATTTTTCAACGCGATTTGTTTCTGGCTTCAGCCAAAAATAATGTCAAAGAGATCTGTGGACACATTAAAGTCCTAACTTAGATTTAAAAAAAAAAGACTTGGAGAAAACAACAAAATGTCTGAAATTTAAAAATTCCCTCTGGCCGGCACTTCAAACCACGAAACCACAACACAAGCACTAACCTCACTGGACACGCACCCTTTGCTGTCACAGGTCCCTCTGTGGTTCCCATTCAGAGGTGAGCTGGGTGCCTCGGTCTTTCCCTGCCTCGGGCAAATTCATCCCAACTCAAAGGAGTAGGAGCCGATGGAAAGATAAGAGTTCTAAGGAGGGCAGCCTATAAAAAGAAACACAATAACAGGAAATAGGTGGTGGTCACACAAGCATTAAATGGCCCTTAAGTGTGAACTTGGGGGAAAAAAGTCAAAACAAGCCACAGCCAAGGCCAAGAGACAGAGCAGTTCTCCTGCTTGTGAGGAAAGCTTTGCCCAAGTATCTGCAATACGTTGATTTTTCATGATTGGGCGACTTCAACTGAACCCACATTCCGAAAGAGACCAAAACCAAATGCCCCGGGCTTGAATTTAGACTCCAGTGTGGGCATCCCCAGATAATTTAACATTTCCAAAGGCATTTTAAATCGGCCTATTGATATAGGCGCTATTTTGCTTTTAGTATTCTGCAAAGCCGAAGCACGATTTAATCATCCTAAGTTGCTCTACGAAATCTCTGTCTGAAGGGGACTGCAATCGCGGGAAGCCTGTGAGCCCCAGCCCCTGCTGCGTCGTGCGGTCCATAATTCCATGCAAACCGGGGCACGAATAAAACTACCATCCACAGAACCGAGTGAGAAGATAAGAAATAGACCAGTCTAGCGTCTGCCTCTTAACAGAGACATTCTGTAAGGTGACAGTGGCTGGTCACAGATGCTCTACCGTACAAAAATCCTGTGGAGAGATCTCCTCCATTTCCCTTTACTTTCCAATGAAAGTGGTTCGTACACCCTAATCACCTGGCCTATGCATTGGGCTACTTCTGTGTTCCGGGCAGTCCCCTAAATTAAACTCTAGCCTCAAAGAACAAGTTTCGATCACCACAGAAAGTATCCGAAAGACTCTACAAGTGATTTTTTGGCTTTGTAGAAAATGTAAGTTTAAAAATCAAAATTTTTAATTATCTTTATTGTTGTTCAGTTATTATTGTCCTCATTTTTCCCCCATTGCTCTCCCCTGCCCTGCCCAAACCCCACCTTCCATATTCAGTCCTCCCCTCATTGTTCGCGTCCATGGGACTTTTGTAGTTGTCCCTTGACTTGACCCTTCCCCTTGGGGCTCAAAATCTCCTGAGTGGAGCAAAATGCGCAATATTCTAAGGCACAGAAAGGGGTTGAACTAACCCTACAGTGTTGTCAGTGGTGATGTTTTTATTTTAATCTTTCTTGATCCCCCACATGTACATAATAATTTTAAGGTTGTGTTTACCGCCTGATTTCTAAATAAACCATTCCCTTTTCAAAGTTCCTAAAAATATTTCAAAGGAAACCAAATACAATTACAACACGGGTGTCAGCACAACCTAGCAGCCCATTTGTGGAAGGAGGTGCTGGTCACTGCGGTGGCACTGCGGGGGTACTTGAACCCCATTTCGAAATAATAGGAATTATCTCAGGAGGAGTAAGAACCTTATTTGGATGAAAGCTGTCTGGGAAAAAAATTATGGAAAGAAAGACTCAAGGCAAGGCTGCTGTTAGCATCTCTCCACACACTCGGGTCACAGCACAGCTGGCTGGTGACGGCTGGTCCTCTTCGCCTGAGGGGCCCCGGGGACTGTGAGCAGAGCAAGGCACACCAGAGCTCTCCCAGCTGCCTGCCAGCCTCTCCTCACCAGGGGCCACAGAGCAGGTGAAACGACACCTCTTCCTGCCCCTGGCGCGTTGCACATGTAGTCGCGAATCCCGTAGGACGGCTGATTACGGCTTTCTTCTTTGTATTCTTCTGATTTCAAGGAGAGTTGAGAACAAGAACAGAAGACAGAGGACCACGTGGAAGGCTGCAGGGAGTTTCAGAGGGAAGGTGCCCCATGCAGCTCCATTTGAAACGTAAACACCACCAACCGGGTCTGGAGCCTACCTGGGAGCCCGGGACACTGGCTGGGCTGCCGTGGGGAGCGTGGTCTGGAACACACAAGGATCGGGTCACGCCAGACACACTGGCAGGCTGTCCCAGCCGGCCGAGATGTGAGCTGCCCCTGTTTCCTGGTCCCAACAACCATGTGGGGATTCCCAGATGAAGAAATATGTCATTGCAACCCTGGGGTGGAGACACGGGGTGAGGATGCCGTGACTAATGCATAACAGTCGTCGGACTTTCCCTCTGCTCATGCGGAGCCCCTGGAAGCCTCCCCCAGTGCTCATGGCCGGTGTTTGGCACAACTGACAGCCCCTGCCCCCTTCTCCGATGCCCTGGGTCCACGGAGCTCCCCTGGGGACACACCAGGAAACAAAATGCACCAAGGGGACACCAAAGGGCGCCTGAAATGAAGTAGCATGAAGATGCTATTGATGAGCAGATTTGTTCAAGATGTTGGACAAATAATACCCAATTAACTCCTTTCATGATGACCTCTAGGAAAGCTGTGAGGCGCAGGGCACCACTGGGTGAACATAGCTCCCGTCCTCTCCCTCTGAGTCGTCACTGAGCCTCCAGCACTTCCACGGCCAACGTGCCACTCATCTTTCTGACAGGTGGCCCTCACCTCTCGGAGTGGACTGTAAGCTCAAGAGAGGCAGGAGGTGGGCTTGAAGAGAACACTCACTAGCTGACACCCTTGTCACAGTCACAGGGAAACACAGGAGGGTTGTTGGGGATGGACTGAATCGTGGCCAAGGACACCCTTGAGCAACGGGCAGGAGAGGAGATTCTTCAGAGCCGTGCCCCGCAGAGCTGCCCTCAGCGTGGAGCAGAGTTGTTGACAAAGGACAATCCTTTCGGGCTACAAGTCTCGAGACCCTCTCAGTGGCCACCCAAAATGTGTGGGAGAGGAAAGTAGAGAGAATTGACTTTCAAATCCTCCACCCGCTGTCCCTCAATGGCAGGGCCTGTGGGCAATAGCCCGTTGTGCAGTGGATGGTCCCTGAGCCCGCCGACGCACAGAGGCCGCAGGGCATCCAAGGAGCGGGTGGGAAGTTACATTTTTCTGCACAGTCAAGAGGAGAGAATTAAGTCACAGGTGGGGAAGGAATACTGGGGATGTAGAGAAAGGAAACTGAGCAGCCCCAGCTCCGGGTGAAACATCGGATGTGAGTGATGCTTTGAAGGGGAACCAAGGCAAACAGGACGTGTTGATACTCAGGGAATTTGCATGAGATGGAAACGCCCGGGTGGCAGGATGGCTTTATACACTCCTCACTGCCCTGGGAGCCGGAACTGAATCACAGCTGGGTCCACCCCGGGTCCTCCCCACCCCCGGTCCACTCTCAGTGCCCACGGTGCTAGTTCCACTGGGCCCACACGGTTCTCTCCGCCCAGTCCGACCTCTGCACGTCCACTTCATCCAGGGTCCCCTTCCTGCAGCTCATCCGCCGATGAACTGATTATTGCTCAGGTAGCAGGGACAGCCGTGCCTCCTGGGTAATCTAATTTCATTGGAATTCGCACCCAAAGGATCTCACTCAGGGGAATGACTGCGATGTGGCGGGTGACGGAAATGAGGGACTTGACGAGGAAGCCTGCCTCCACTCCTCACACCGCATCCCTTCGGCCAACACCTGCCTTGCTGTGAAGCGCCGGCTCTGACCACCTCATCCGCCACAGCGGCACCCTTCCCCGGGTTCGCGCCAAGCACAGTGGCAAAGCCCCAGACAGTCCCTTCAGTCCCCAGCCACCTTCCAGCTGTGATCATCTTCTCTTCTCCTGCAGCTTCAGGAAGATTCCATTCAGGAGCCCCTGTCACCGAAAATTCCAACTTCATGCAAATCAGCCAGATTTACGAGTATTTTGATCTTTGCTCCTTCATCAAAAACCATGACAACCACAGGAATTTTCCATAATTCTGACTACAAATCTCTCCAGAAAGAGAGTATCTATGAAGCTGGCTTTCAGAGTGTAATATTAGAAAGATTGAGTCTTTTTTTTGTTGTTTTGTTTTGTTTTATTTTTAAAATATATTTTATTGATTATGCTATAACAATGGTCCCATTCCCCCCCTTTATTTTCCTGTGCCCTGCACACCCCGTCCCACCCACATTCCCCCCCCTCCTTAGTTCATGTCCATGGGTTGTACATGTAAGTTCTTTGGCTTCTACATTTCCTCTACTGTACTTAATCTCTCCATCTATTTTCTACCTACCATCTATGCTATTTATTCCCTGTACCTTTTCCCACTCTCTCCCTGCTCCCTCTCCCCACTGATAACCCCCACATGATCTCCATTTCTGTGATTCTGTTCCTGTTCTAGTTGTTTGCTTAGTTCATTTTTGTTTTTATTTTTTAGGTTCAGTTGTTGATAGTGGTGAGTTGTCATTTTACTGTTCATATTTTTTATCTTCTTTTTCTTAGATAAATCCCTTTAATATTTCCTATGATAAAGGCTGGGTGATGATTAATTCATTTAACTTGACCTTATCTGGGGAGCACTTTATCTGCCCTTCCATTCTTAATGATAGCTTTGCTGGATAGAGCAATCTTGGATGTAGGTCCTTGCCTGCCATGACTTGAAATACTTCTTTCCAGCCCCTTCTTGCCTACAAGGTTTCTTTTGAGAAATCAGCTCATAGTTTAATGGGAACTCCTTTGTAGGTAACTGTCTCCTCTCTCGCTGCTTTTAAGATTCTCTCATTATTTTTAAACTTGAGTAATGTAGTTATGATGTGCCTTGGTGTGTGCTTCCTTGGGTCCAAACTCTTTGGGATTTTCTGAGCTTCCTGGACTTCCTGGAAATCTGTTTCCTTTGCCAGATTGGGAAAGTTCTCCTTCATTATTTGTTCAAGTAAGTTTTCAAGTTCTTGTTCTTCCTCTTCTCCTTCTGGTACCCCCATGATTCAGATGTCAGAACGTTTAAAGCTGTCCTGGAGGCTCCTAAGTTTCTCCTCATTTTTCGAATTCGTGTTTCATCATTCTGTTCTGGTTGAATGTTTATTTCTTCCTTCTGGTCCAAACCGTTGATTTGAGTCCCAGTTTCCTTCCTGTCATTGTTGGTTCCCTGTACGTTTTCCTTTATTTCACTTTTCACAGCCTTCACTTTTTCTTCTATTTTGCAACCATACTCAACCATTTCTGTGAGCATCCTAATTACCAGTGTTTGGAACTGTGTGTCTGATAGGTTGGCTATCTCTTTGTCACTTCATTATATTTTTTCTGGAGCTTTGATCTGTTCTTTCATCTGGGCCATATTTTTTTGTCTCAGTGTGATTGTTATATAGTAAGGGGCGGAGCCTTAGATATTTGCCAGGGCAGGGCGACCCACGTGGCTACATGTGGCATTGTATGTAGGGGAGGGGTCCCAGAGGGAACAATGCTGCTTGCTCAGCTCCCTGCCATCTTTCAGTCACTTCCCCTACTACCCACAAGCAAATTGGGCCCTTCTGGTGCTGGTTCCTGGGTGGGTGGGGTTGTGTACATTCTAGAACCCTGTGGGTCTCTCCAACAAACTCTCCTGTGAGGCTGGGAATTTCTCCTGCCACCTCAACCCCCACAGGTGTTTCCAGTAAGAGGTTTTGAAGCTTCGCTCCCCAGCACTGGAACCCTGGGTTGTGTGGTCTGTCTCAATCTCCAGTCGTTCCTCCCAGTTTACCCTACACGAACGTGGGACTGCCAGGTCCACCAGCCACCACCTCACCCAGTCTGCCAGCTGACACCTTTCGGTGAGTCCTCTCCACCCGGCTGCCCATCCCCGCCCCTCCCACCGCTCTGGGTGAGTGCTTCTTCTTTAACTCCTTGGTTGTCGGACATCCATACAGTTCGACTTCCTGGCAGTTCTGGTTGTTTTCTGTTTTTAAGTGTGTTGTTGTCCTCCTTTTGGTTGTGGGAGGAGGCACAGTGTGTCTACCTACGCCTCCATCTTGGCTGGAAGTCCCAGAAAGGTCAAGTCTTTTGAAAACCTCCGAGAGAATGAAGGTGCGGAGCTGGGCAGCCTTGGGCAGAACTCCAGACTCCCGCCGGGCTCAGCCGGGTGGTAAAGACTGTTCGCCCTTCCCACTTGGCTCATAACTACTCAGACCTTCTCCGCACACGCCATGTTTACTGAGGTTCTCCCCCGCTGTTATTCCTGATTGAAATGGCGTGAGAAGGCAGGTGTGGGAAATAAAATATTATTGAAATGCAAGGTGATGATAAGCACGAGACTTCAAACTGAATTTTCTACCAGGATTTAAATCGTTTAAACTTCATATAAACCCAGAGACTATCTTTTTGTTCTGGAGAGAAAAAGAAAAACACCTGGTATATTACTTGGTGGATTGAAATCAAAGGCAGCAGAGGAAATCATCTTTGACTGGCAGCGAGGAGAAGCAGTTGCACATTTTAGCCGTCAGCCGTCCCTGTTCCTCATCGATTCTAAATGGCAACTGCTCCTTCTCCCGCCTCTGCTTCCCGCTCTCTCTTGCTCTCTCCTCGGTCTCTCTCTCTCGTGCCCAGACGAAAAGTTAGAAGATATTTCAGTTCCAGCTTAACTAGCTCAGATGTCAAATAGAATGTGCAATGTCCCCTTGACACATGAAATAAACTTACTTATTTTATTTATTAAATGCATTTACTTGTTACTTATGAAATAAAACCACAACAAATGGTAGGGAGTTCCTTTAATGGCTGTACAATACAAAGGCAGGCCTTGGACCTCCATACCTTCTCCAGAGAGAGAATGAGGAGCCTCCGCACCGAGAAGAAAAATCAAGACTGAGAAAGGCCAAGATCCCATTAAACGTGTGACTCGTGCGACTCTTTCTTCTTCAAGTAAGGCGCTACATAGAAAGCAAGGAAGTGTCTATTGTAACAGCATGATCCTTTGCACAGCGGTCCTGACTGTGACAGACCTGGGTGCATTTGTGATGTCAAGGACAGTGGCTAATTCATGTGTCCCCTCTGCCTGTGAAACCACAGGTTACTGGGAGAATGCAGAGATCTCTGCTTCTCAAACTGGGCTCCAGGCAAGCCGGGTAGCGAGGAGAAGGGTCTGGAGCGCTGGCAGGAGCAGGGCCGGTCCAAGAAGACAGCGCTTGCTCCCCTTGTCTCCACGGCATCGTCTCTGCTTTGCTTTCTGCCGTGTGTCATGCACCAGCCCTTCGAACCGTGCCCAGCACATAGTATAAATATTAGTTGAATAACACAACAAATATTTGTCGACAGTGAGATTGTGCTTGAGATGACACATATAAAGGACTGCTGCTTAAAAAAAAAAGGAAGAAAGGAGAGAAAAAGAATGTTTGAAACACCCCGGCAGAGCTCAGCACCCCGTGAGGTGAGATACCTTGGCCAAGGTGCACAGGAAGTAGCCCTCCATCCCAGTCCTGACCGTCCGATCTTCCGTTCTTCACCGCCCACCCAGCTGACCTTCAGCTTCCCCCCCCCAGGTTTGTAGCTCCCGTAATGATGGCGCTGGGTCACCTTTGTTCTGCTACCGAAGCTCCAGATTTGCATCCACCTAAATCTTCCAAACCTTGACTCAAGCACTTCAAAATGAAATTACAGTCAGTGATGCAGT